>OZ026613.1:77021624-77147507 GCA_964020975.1 Hermodice carunculata | reverse complement strand
GCAGCTTTAGTTAAAGTAAGCACTATTATGTGCACAGAGAAAAAACCCAAGAAATATATAAAAAAACATGAGGAACTATATATTAAATTCAAATTATATGCAGAAAGAAAAAAATTATCTTTTGCAATTCACACTTTATAAAATCATCATGTTCCTCTGAAGAACTATGTTTTTATAATGATATGCACATAGAAACTAGGAACTTTCAAATTTTAATTCATATGCATATACGTATGGCGTGCAGATGTACATGCTCATATAGGCAGACAAAATAGGTTTTGAACTTTTAAATGTTCAGGGAAAGGCATTTGAAAACTTCTAAATGGCAAGTCAAACTTCATTCAACTGAAATGATGCACAATGAATCATGCTCACAGACATTAAACAGACATATTGAATATTCTGTTCTAGCCCTGATTGACTTCTTAGCTGTATTTAAGCATATTACTAGAAATACACTGTACATTAATACTTGGAAACTATCCATTCTTGATCCAGGTAGATGAAAAGTACACTTCAAACATGTACGGATTCCAAAAGTGACGAGTGAGCCTATTACAACCCCACACAACACACAGCTTCCAAAACCGATCGCTGAGTCTTCGCCAAGACTGCGCTTGCAGTCGACATTCCAAGTCTGACACATTTCATTTAAAGTTTTATATAGTCTAGACGGGCATTCATATTTTCTTTTAATCTTGTACTGAATTTAATTGGATATTATTTTTATGCAGATTGCCGACCTTTATGGAACTTTTACGATCATACTGCTTACTCGACCGCCTGCAACTATTGATGACAAGTGCACTTCATGCGTGATATTCATTTTAGGGGAGACAGAGTTAGGCGACATGGCTACGCGAACAGGTTGATAAAACGCATGCTCATACACAAACCCAATATTCCAGCCATAACTGTCTTAACTATGACCCTGCCCCCCCCCCCCCCCCTTCCCCATGTAAAGATGACGATGTGCGGGTTCAATCATTTATCACCGGTTCCCCTCATAGAATAAATGGAAATTTCAAGCATATAATATATATATATATATATATATATATATATATATATATATATATATATATATGTATAAAAGAATTAAAGCATATTTTGCGTTTCAGACGCGACCGGTTTCAGCATTTTAATGCATTGCCAAACTCCATAACGCATACATATAGAAACAATGTTCAATCCAGCACAACGTTTACGTTAGTTTCTGTTGTGAACGAGATTATCCATTAGGCCGAATAGCATAGAGGCATACTATGACGTTCATTTATTACGTCAGGGATTTAGGCCTATTACATGATGTCATTATCATATCAATTAATATTTAACGTCTTCCTAAAAATACACACATACACTCATTCATATATATATATATATATATATATATATATATATATATATATATATATATATATATATATATATAATTGTGGTACGTAGATTCTAAGTGTACCCAGACTGGAAATCTGATGATGATTGTTGTGTTAAGGATAATATTTTTCAGTCTGGATTTTGTGATCATGTGTACAAAAACATAAGAATAATTACATGTTTTGCAAGGCAAATTGTAAATTGCACATCATTTCTTTGATATTTTGCATTTTGTTTCTCTCTATTTGACCTGTTTCTTGTGAATATGACGTTAACTTATGTGAAATGATCATGATTACTAAAATCATTCTATTTGTTTAACAGGTCATTTTAAGTAAAGGTGGCGCCATATATCAATATCTAAACCATGGTGACAAACTCATCGGTTGACAAATTTGCCACCATAGGCAAAGGGGAAAATTCTATGGTTTGCACGCTTCTTCTGTTTAAAACTCGACCCATTAATGCCAAATATATAGTTTGTACTTAAAACATTATTTCTAAAATTATATCAGAGTTAATTTTCTCCTTATTTGTGGTGTGCTGTCTGCATTTAATCTGTTAATTTTGTGTAGCATTTAGACAGCTTTTAATATCTGTTGGTATACTTTTGTAAACGAGACATACCATCCAAGAAACTACAGTTTTTCCGAGCGGGAATCTGTAAGCGTGTCATCAATTTTTTGTCAGAATCAATTTTTCCTTCACGTCAATCCCTCATGAACGCAATGTCATGAACTTCAACGGCGAATCACATTGCGCACTGATATATCCATTGATGCGGCACTAATTTTGTCAACATGCCATAACCCAGGAAGAATTATAATGATAAACAACAACTTAAACATGATTAAAAAAAAGTACATTTACACGTTAGAACTGCCTTCCCAAACATTGAGTTAAATGTTTATCTCTAGATCTCTAGTGTTTTTGATTACCGTTGGACGTCATCAGTTGTTATGGTTGTTGTGTCTAACAAGTTTACTCTCACTACAACGAAGTTGTTGTGAGTGAATTTTAGTAACTTTTAACAGTTTTGTTTTGAAGATTTTTAATTGATATCTATTCAGATAAATGTAAATACAGGTATTGAATGTCCACATTTCGATTCACATGGACAAAACGACTGACGGGGTTGTTGAGGCCATTTAGAGCCACGTCAGCCACGTCAGTGGCTCACGCAGTAAATGGCCTCAACAGCCTCTACTGTCATTTCGACCCTGTGATTCGAAATGCGGGAGTTCAATTCTTAATTGGTCGCTTGACAGTGCTGTTACGTGTTTACGCATTTCAGTGCAATTCGAATGGCGCCAGGGGATGTGCGGGTCTGTTCTTAGCAACCATAAACGCGACCAGCATTTAATTCATACACTGTAGGAACCAACGAGATGGCTTGAAATAATAATATAATAATAATCTTTATTTCAAGTCGAGGTACAGTACAATAAAAACATTAGCGCCGAGGCACTATTCTTCGACTATAGATGAAAAAGACAACAATGAGATGGTAAGTACAATGAAATAGAGGCGAAAAATATATACATGTAGTCATTTTGAAAGAAAAAAAAAAAAAAAAAAAAAAAAAAAAAAAAGTGGCTTACATCCTGCTGTGGCACAATACACATATAGAACATTTGCAGGATGGGCCAAGCCATGTATGTATGAGTCTTTTGAACTGCGGGAGGGGTAGTTCCTTCCTTGATATGGAGGGGGGAGTACATTCCATAGCTTGGCCCCTTGGTAGCGTACAGAGTTTTTGCCATAAGTTATCGTATTGTAAGCAGGCTGATGGATCCTATTGTTGTCTCTTAGATTGTAAGGAGTCTCGTATCTTTCAAATAAACTTTCAAGGAAATTTGGGCCGTTGTGTGTGATAATTTTGTATACTTCTATTGACAATTTGCGCATACGACCTAGATAGAGAGACGGCTTGTGTGCACGTTGTAAAAGATCATAATAAGAGGAGTTGTGGTCATTTAAGACAAAGCGAAGGGCTCGTTCTTGTATTCTTTCCATTTTGTTAGTGTCGGTTTGTCCGCATAGGTGCCAAACAAGCGGGCAGTAATTGAAATTAGACAGAATGAAGGCATTAAAAATTTGCATCTTTTCTTTTTGGCTTAGAATCGTGGAGAAGCGTCTCAGTACACTTATTTGTTTAGCAGCCTGCTTACATATATGAGTAATGTGGTCATGGAATTTCAGCTTATCATCTATATATATACCAAGTAATTTTACAGATTTTTCCGGCTTGAGTTTGACACCTTCTATTTCAAAGCAGTAATTATCCAGATGACATTGGGTACTTGAAGTAAGTAGCATAGCTTTGAAACTTATCAGGATTTACTTTCATGTCATTGTCGTGAAACCATTTGATGCCAATTTGCGCAGCTGTTTCTAGAGTCGTTTTTAAGGATCTGAGGTCATGGTCATGGACAGATAAAGTATTGTCATCCGCATAATTATAAAGATCACATTTGCCTTTAAGAAAGAAGAAAAAATCGTTCATGAAGATATTGAAGAGCAGGGGGCCAAGGATGCTTCCTTGGGGAACCCCTCTTAATATGTTCGTCCATTGACTGAAACTACCACCGTATTTTACCCTTTGTTCACGGTCAGTTAGATAACTATCAATTAAATTACATGCATTGTCCGAGAAACCATAAGATTTTAGTTTACAAAGTAGTAGATCATGAGGAAGACAATCAAAAGCTTTAGAAAGGTCCATTAGAATGACTCCTACAGACTCATGTTTATCTAGGGCATGTTTCCAGTCTTCAATGATTTTAATGAGTAGGCTTTGACAACTATAGTTTGTCCTAAATGCACATAATAAAGAATTCAGAATATCTTTGAAGAAATCAGTCATTTGTTCATTCAGCACACTTTCAAAAATTTTTGAGACACTAGATAGAATACTAACTGGGCGGTAGTTAGACTTGTTAAGAGAATCGCCTTTCTTCTACACTGGCAGAACATTTGCCTTTTTGAGATCAGACGGAAATTTGTTGGAAGTTATTGACATGTTTATAAGCTTGGTAAGAGATGGTGAGATGGCCTCAGCGCCAATCTTTAATAACTTTGCAGGGATATTATCTGGACCAGTAGCCTTTTTTTCATTTAAGTCCAAAAGCACTTTGAGTACATGTTCTTCATTCACAGGTTGAAATTCAAAAGCACTGTTACTGTCATTTATTTCAGTTTCAATCTTCTTTAAGCTCTCATGCTTACCGCCAGGTGGCGTATTTTTATTTTGCGAAACAGAGTTCTGGTTTGGTGATTTTCCGCCAGCGGATATAAAGAAATTATTAAAAGTATCACAAACATCTTTTGCATCATGAATTAAATTTTCATCGTCCATTAGAATAATCGTGCGACTTTGGTTACATTTAGAGTTTTCGGTTAGAAAAGGTCTGATAGTTTTCCAGAAGGATTGTTGGGAAATAGGATGCTCACATCTATCCCTAAAGTAACGTTTGATAGACAATTTGCGTAGAGAAGTAACTTTGTTCCTTTGAACACGATATGCCTCCCAGATGCCTTTGTGTTTTTTACTTTTCTTACGCAGGGAAACGTGTGTGTGTGTGTGTGTGTGTGTGTGTGAGAGAGAGAGAGAGAGAGAGGGAGAGACAGACAGACAGACATACAGACAGACAGACAGACAGACAGACAGAGACAAAGCGAGACCACTTCTAGCTGCGCCAACAAATTCACAATAATCATGGGTTACGAATTCAAGGTTAAAGTTTCGCGGTCAATACAATTATCATATAACATAAATTGAACAATTGCCACTGATATTTACCTACGAGGTAGTAAAGATGTCAAATTATCTACTATAAGCTGACCATGTTAGCGCAGTAACCTGACCTTCTCGTAACTTCATATTTTATTGATGGTATAACCGGCACGCTGACCCTTAAAGTGATGCTTCAGGGCACTTTAGTGTCCTTGGCGTAGACGGAAACGCATTTACGATTACATCGCGTTAATGGTTGTATTTCATAGGCTTTGGAGTATGGGATGGCATTCACTTATTGCAAAAGAGATTTGTTGAAGTATTAGGTATTAGCCTGTTGCAGTGGCGCTGTACGGTGAAGTAAACATGATACGGTATATGAATAATTGACGGACGAACAGGCAGTAAGTCTGCATCGTATCAGGTAATCAGGCATACAGCAAGGCTAAAATATATTATCGAGGACAGCTGAGTCCCTATATACGTGATTAATGTCTCCATATAGAATTTCAAGATTGTGTATCCTCTCAGTAAGTTTACGGTTAAACCTGATAAGTATTTTTAATGCTGAAATGAACTATTCCCATCACCGCACAGTAATTTGTAAATTTGCTTATCTCAAGCTTTTATAATCATTTTAATCAGTCGATCGAAGAGAGTGAGAATGTTGATATATAATGAAGGGAAGGAAACAGTGAAAGGAACGGATACAACACCCCTTACTTTCACGTGAAAATATAGATACTTTTAGTAATAATTTTGTTGGGTTTTTCTTCAATGAGCATGGGTGCAATAAAACATGAACTGCACAGGACTTTGACTTTGGACCAATATATAATTGTGTAACCTTTTGAGATTTTTTTACTGCCAGACTAAATTATTATATGTTAGTAATATTGGAGGCAGATCAAGGAAAGGCCTGCTAGCCTGTTTTTCACCCTGGCGTAATCCGGTTCCTTCTTGAAAGCTACATTGGCAGACAATAGTACTTCCATATTATAGGTTGGACAGTGACAGATTAGCAGATGGGGCGTCAAGAGTTCGGAATGCAGAATAGAGTAATGATTACCAGGAATTGGTTCTGGACAAAAACACACAATACATTACTCAGGGGGAAAGATTGTTGATAAGTTTGTACTGGAGAGAAACATACCCCACAGGGTAAATACACTGTAACTATAAAGTTAGCATGAACCATCGGACTATTTCACACCGTCTTTAACTTGGGTATTAATCAATGAGGAAATAAGGATGTACCTCAGCTCTTTCAGTGCCACACTCTGGACTGAGTTAACAGCTTTTGCGCGGCGCGGTTTGAGCGCAATGACGTCGACTTTTATATTCTATATTCACCACATCATTTACTTGCATTTTGGGGGAGGGGGGGCTGAATGTAAACGATGGGATGCTTAAAATTTTTGTTTTGAACAAATAAGAATAGCAATTTTTGAAGAATTGTTAATGTATGATAACAACATATTGATCCAGATAAATGTACATTAGTATACATGTACTCTGTTATACAAACTAAACAAACTATATTTAGGTGGATTCTAATCGACAACTCATGCGCATGCAACGTGGACGCAGTCTGACACTCTCTGTTTGTAAGGCTAACTTTATTCCACAATGACTAAATGCAAAATTCTGCAATCATTAACACTCTGGGACTTGCAAAAGTCGGGAACCTCATCTCTGTCAGGTGCAGTGGCATCTTAAGGAACATGAATATTAATAAATAATAACATCCATATATATATAACTTTACAATTGTCGAGATTGTCACAAATATAAAAGATACGAGCGGTTTGCAATTCATGGGACATTAAGCTGGCTCAACCGACACCATAGTTATCTATAAAATGTTAAAAAAAATCCACTTTTCTGAGCCCTTCTCTACTGAGTACGTTACAAGTTACAGTTTATGATACTGGAGCAAAGTACTAATTAAACTACCGTCGAATGCAACAGAATACTGGACAAAGAACTGAACAAAAACTGTGGCCTTCGCACTGCACATAATATTCAATAAAGGTGGATTCAACATATAAAATGACATATCATAATGAAATGTATTAAGCAGGCAAGTGAAAATTTTTAGTACTTTTGCCTGCCCGATTCGTGACTGAATTAAAGAGCATCCTCAGGCGCGTATGATTTTCTGTTACATATCTTTCAATTTAGGATTTGAAAATTACCTTCAAAACGGACCTCATAGAAAGTTACTAATTAGATATTGATTCTTTTATGGTTACCTAACACCTAAAAAGTAAATACCAATATATATATATATATATATATATATATATATATATATATATATAATAATAATAATAATAATAATAATAATAATAATAATAATAATAATAATAATAATAATAATAATAATAATAATAAAAATAATAATAGTAATAATAATAATAACATGGAATAACAAGTTAAGAAGACAGGCACTTCATCAGAACGCATTGTTTGATGGACCTACCTTTGCACATACATGGCACACGGGACCTTTAAAATAAGAGCAAGATTAACAAAATATATTAAGGTGCACAAATGTGTTCGATGTACAAATAAGGTGAATTTTAGTTTAATGTGGCCAGTAATGCCGGGGTTATTGTGTTCACAAACAAATGGTAGGTGGACGGAACCAAGGAGTGAGGGATTGACAGACAGCCTGAAAACACAAAGGGTCCGGCCCTTTTCGGGGTATCCACTAAAGCAAAAATGATGTATGTTATAAATTTGAGTAGTATGACACAGAACCTTGTCGTCCAAATACAAAATTTATAGAAATAACATCATCATCATCATCATCATTACATATACTACTGCCATTAATTTAAAACGCTTAAAGTCTGGATTTAGGTACAAAAATAGGTTTGTATATAAAGGATGACCTTGAATTGAAAAGTAAAATTTTTACCTTAATATATTATAACAATGCAAGAATAAGATAGACATAACGGTCAAGAACATGTGATCAAAGTACCCATTCGTGTACATGTGTACATGCTACAATATATTCTGTGGGTAGGTTCACCGTTTAGGTATGTGCAAAGGGCAGATTGTATCTGCTGCAACTTCTCACTCGGACGCACCTGAAAAGTTGACCAAAGGGCCCGTGGCGTACATGGAAACTTTCCTACAGGCCTCAAGTATACACAAATAATTGGACAGACTTCAAACTAATCCCACAGGTAACCTAAAACATGTTTCAAAATCGTCTCTGGAGTATATCTGAATATGTTTTATATCACCTCTACGAGAAACAGTCAACTTTGGAAGCAGACTGAAAATGCATCAACACAACCTCTTCAGCTTCCGTCGACCCTAAACCTTATGATTCGACCTTTCTAAAATATGTCAATGCCATTTTCGCTTTCAGGTTCTATAACATGTTCACATAAAAGTGTCACATGTTTCTCTTTTTTTGTCTTTTTGAATCCATGCTTATTGATGTGTTCCTGGATCCTTTTGAAAAGTGCGCACATAAAAGTATAAAATTTGTACGCTTAAGAACACAATCATGTAAAATGTGGTCAGGTCAGAAGTAAATCGCTAGCTGACACGCAGTATTTTAATTCATTAGACTTTTACTCACTACTTTTTGTACAGCTTTTTGTAGATGCCAAACTTTATGTACGATTTTTAATCTGGGTCACATATGGTGTCACCTTTAACCTTTTACTCTTGACAAGTTAAACGTAACATTTCCACATGAATGCTGCAGAGATATGCCAATGCTACATAACTGTAATGGACACAGATAATATGTCTCAAGCAAAACATGACGTATGCTTGCTCAAGAGGGGATGCAACAAACTCATTATTGTAATTAATTAAGTGTCGTCAATGGTAAAATTACAAGCGCTCTTCGATCATGTTTGAACCCTCGAGGGGCTCCCCGTTCCGCCAATTTAACAATCTCCCAAATAATTTCTTCATTATATGGCATTGGTTCTGGTATAAATTAACATTTTTTACATTGGGACAGCGTGATTCCATATCGTTGTGATGGTGGATAAGCTGGTATGTCAATAGAATTTAAGATTCGATTGATGCAAGAACTTTCTTTATTAAGCAAATACATGAGTAGGTCTATGTATCCAATGGAAGTGCATGATGCCAGACATAAGATTTATGACGTTGACACACAGAGCTCTGTTTAATACACTAGATTTAGCGTGCAGAAGTGACCCATCTCTACCGGACGCTGGCTTAAATTCTTCCTCAAAACGTTACGGTTGACGAGCTCGAGATACCATTTCTTTGTCATGGTGACTAAAAAATGTAATATCATCCTGCAAAATGAAGCATTAAAATGATATTTTTCTGCATGCATTAACGGTATACTTGGATGTATTATACTTTAACAAGTCATTCACACTATGATCTTTAACTAACCTTACACGACACAGTTTGGTAGGTTGTAAATATCAATGTTTATTCAATCTGTGAATTAACTCCCCTTGGCAAATTGCAAATAAAAATAAAGAGGCAATTGCTCGGGGACCCAGTTCATTATAGCTGCAGATCAGGAAGGGCATGCAAATGCTCTGCCATAATGACAAAAAGATTTGCCCTTCATGCTCAGTCTGGTTTAATTAACAGGCATCATATATCTCTGTCGCTTTTCTGTCAAATGTCGTACATATATGACTTTCAAATTTCACACTACTGCGATCATGGACATTGAGAGGTGTTGGTTCAGTTATGTCACTCTGTACTAGGACATTGTTGATGTCATTGTGGAAAAACCCGGAACACTTAGTCTATTGGATATCAGTTTCATTACCCATTCCAGATGGAAACTGAAAATTACTTGAATTAATGGCACTATGTAGCAAAACTTTTGCATAATAACACGTTGGGCTCTTATTACGAAGTGGCATAAAAACTACGTATGCAAGTTAACAGATGTAATACGAGTTATTACTTACATAATTTCACATCTTGATGTTGTAACAGCTTTTGCGAGTAGTTGTTGGAATTTTGCTTTTATAGAGCACATCCCATGGTAATAAATTCATCAACTATTTTTTTTCTTGATCAGGCAAATCCGCGTTTCTGTCTGTGTGATATGAATATGCTGACTGTTTGTAAGATAGCCTAATAACTAGTCCAAACCATTACTGTACAAATATATCGGTAATGTTCCAAGTCATATATATATATATATATATATATATATATATATATATATATATATATATATATATATATATATATATATATATATGTTTATATATATATGTAACAATCCTGAAATTAACGATATCAGAAGAAAATGAACTATATAGTCATCTTGTAAGCACAACAGGTTGAACCCCACGAAACAAGCGTATGAATGCAAGGCCCAAACCATTTCCAAACATGAACATCTCTGAGGATATAAAGCAAAAGAATTTAAATTGTTTTGCACAATTGGAATCCAGCAGCATACATAGCCTTCCCCAAGCATCCCCCCAAAACCAACTAAGTTAATATAATGTGATTGTGCTTTCATACAGTGTTCATCATGAAGTGCACTAGAAGCGGCTTACCCTACCAATCAAAATATGTTATAGGTCTGGAATTTACATCAACATGAATGCAAAGCGATGGGCTACATAGACCAATCCACATTTAAAAACACTTTTTGGAAAAAGACGGCTGTCGTACAAAGTGGCAGCACAATGGATATAAGAACATCATAGCGTTATGCTTAGACTATTAAAACGACATGGCAGCCTTCATAACATTATTTCAAGGGTGATATTCAGCATCATATGCACAAAATCACAAACAAGGTAAATTCTTATATAACAAGATCGATGTCGACAAACAGTCTATGTAGGGAAATTAAAATTTATCATAGTACGCATGGATAACAGGATTTGGTTATCTATATAGCATACATCTTCAGAGACCATGCAGCTAATCACTGCGCTGATAAGTTATCAGTTTGAACCAAAACCTCTCCTTGGAGTACCGTGGGTGCTGAACTTTGAAATTAGGTATATTATTCCACCTTGGTGCTTGCTAAAAGCAGTAAGCTTATGTGAGATACATTCAAGAGAAAAGATGGAGTGGCTGGTAATATGTAAAAGTACCAGACAAGAAACTTGAGCATGAAGTGTCTGGTGATATGGATGTGTGTCCTTGTGTTAAAAGGGTTGAAACTGGAAGATAAAGGGTTGAACCTTTCTTATTAACAGTCTTGTATGCATATTGCCTAAGGGAAGATATATGTACAACTCTATCTAATCCCGTAGAAAATGCTGCCTCAATGGCCAAATTAAAAGTAACCTAACAGACAATCTCTACAGGGCTGTCATCTTGGGGTCATCATATTACCATTTACTTATGAAAGTTATTGCCGGCGTCACTTTGCCTCTGACAGAGGTGTGCAATATTTAACACAGAAAATCCATTCCATATTGAACTAACTCTCCTACCAAGTGATTTTATAATCTTGATGACAGAAGGGTCAGGATCTTCGTGGGGACAACTGGTCATTTATCTCTTGCTTGTGCGACTGATACGAAGAGTGGTGAGTCAAAGAGCATAACAACGATCGTATCTATGGGTCTCGATTATCCTCGGTACTTTCCAATTTGTGATAACAGCCTTGTAGTCCAAGGCGGATTAATCATTGAAATAGCCATGGGAACATGCCTTACATACTTTCTCCTGTTAACTATTATATGCGAGGATGCATAAATAGTGGTCCATTACTTGGGTCTTTTCATGTACTTAAAAGATATATGTATCAAAATGCATGTTTCTAGGCCATTAATATATAAGGCACTTGATGATCCTTCTTGGAGAAAGGAAGTTGAGAGACAATATTGTTAGTCCACTCCCTCGATGCATAGGTTTGCAAACATTTCTCAACAAAGTACAGATCCATGATAAGTGCCAGTATGTAAAATTCTTTGCCCTGAAGTGGGACTTTTGGGAAAAAAAACAAGTAATTCAGATAAAAAGGATATCAAGGGTCATATCCGACTACTGGTACATTAAGGTATTGTTTTCTGACACTGTTTTGTATCTGCACAAGTGGATTATCATCCAGAGAGACTGCAGCAATAGAGGGGAGCGATGCAATGTAATAACCCAATAGATTGTGACCCGAGGAATCTGGTTTGTGTAATTGGTGACAGCAAGCAGCCAAACACTGTAGATCCCCATGTTGCGTTATACTTTACAAGGTATTTGGATAATGTGAGTAACAGCATTTACTAATCGGTCACATGAGCTGAATCCCATCAATGTTCCTAATCCCTCTGATATCGATCAGTTGGCCAATCAATCAACTTAAATCAAATTGCCGAGGCGTAATTGTTAAGCATAACCAATATGCTGAGTAACCGTAGAACATCACAAACAACTAAACTCGCTTTTTCCTTCATGTGTGCTGCTAGGAAGCTTTTGGCTTGATGTGTAGAAGCGCATTTATGCGACTTCAAGCCTACAGATGGAAATACGTTTTTAGTACATGTAGTTACCTCGGTAGCTCTGTGCAATCTCGAGCTTTCTGTTGTCCATAGTGATATCTTTACAGTGCATGTTATTTTCAATGACACTCCAGTGTACAAACGTTGGATTACATGCAGTAGGTCTTGTGTTGCTCCTTGAAAAAATGGACATTTTAATTATAACCTTAAGGCTAGAATTGATTATAATGGCCGTTAATGAACAAAGACGAAAACAAACACATCGGTGTCACATCCAATCTTTGAAACTTTTCAAATTCGACCGAAGATAACGCAGCTTGTTATGTGAATAAGATCTCTAGATAAACCTAAAGGTGTTAAAAAGCTATGTGTCCATAACATAAAAATATCAATTCTATAGCCATAATATAAGCGATGAATAAAACCTTTCAAATTCGAAGCCTCCGAATTGGTGCGAAATTTATCTCAGCTTTAGTCGTTCATGATTTCAAAACATACAGAGGTGTCTGTCTTTGTGTATTTTTGTCCAGAATCACTTCCTAGTGGTCATCACCCTATTCCGCAGTCCGAACTCTTTACTCTCCATAATGTAACCTGTCACTGCCTAACCTTTATACATGGGGAAGTACTATTGTCCATATTGTGCACGTTGTTCTGTTGAATTTTGAGTTAGGCCGTATTAGCCCAAAGGAATCCACGGTTCTTTAGCGGGTAACTACTCAGAATATGTGTCGGACCCTATGTGAAATTCCAGATGATGGGCCAATTAACACACAAAAATTCAAGAGTTGAGTTAGGTTATAATGTTTCAGGTTCCCCAAAATTTAAACTGCTGGCCCCGTATATATGGTCATACCTCAGCCGCGCGAAGCCAGTGTCATTTTACCTACAAAAAGCCCTGCATGCATATCAAATTACGGTCCAGTTTACAGGAAACACAATTTACCGGAAAAGGAGAATACTTCTTTGCACCACTACATTATTGCTTCTCTTACTTATATGATGCTAGCGTTTTCAGCTAAGCCGACTCAACAGTTACGTGAACTTAAACGGGTCCTACCCATCCGTCCAACCCAAGTCGTCGTCATCATTGTGCATCAACAATCTCACATTTTTTACTCATAATTTGTTCCAGCAATTGTACGACACATGTTCATAAGATAAAACCAATTTAAAAAGACTGGCAAGAATCTGCAGTAGAGTGATAATCTTTCCTAAGCAGTTGACTCACGGACATCAGATATACAGTGTTCATGATGACAGTGCACGCATAACTCGATTCTTACTTGAAATAGATGTAAATTATAAAGGTCAACAGTGGTTTAAATCGATCTGTGCACCTTTGATACAGAATCATGACAGCCTAAGTAACATACTTTGAACCACTTTTTTCACTAAAAGGGCCAGCGAATCCTCATCACGCGTGCTGGAGATGTATGAAGGGTGGATTTCCACCAAGTCAGTAAAAAAGTCTTTCACCAGTGATTTTTTTTTTCACAAGTGCCTCTGGCTGTGCCCAGGTAACTTATTAAACTGACGTCAAACAGGTAATGTGTAAAAGGGAAAAGACCATCCATTTCAAACATATTTTAACAAATGCCCAAGTTGCCTAAGGCTTCACAGAAATATATGTGTGGTTTCAGTAGCTTAAACAACCCTACTGAATAGGCCCGATCCTAAATAAATTTTATGAAAGTTTGAAAAAAAAACAAGTTTCAAGCTGCTCCTATCAGATTGACCTAGCTGAAATATTTTGTCGAGAAAGTGGCCGGCGTGTGCCGTTATTTTACAGTAAAGTCATCTCAAACACAGCATTTTATTTTCAAATTGTCTGGACGGTTTACTTGGACCGGCGAAGCAGCATTGCTGCATAGCCATGGTTGTTCGTTGAAACAGCATAGCCGTACTTGTTCGGTGATCATTATCGTAATATTTTGCCAGGTTCCACGTATCCCTACTCCGACTAAGCAGGGTAAACAGTCCTTGAATTACTTTTAGAACGTGACTTACTATCTCAACTTTAATGTGGCCACTTGATTATGCCTGAAGCAGTTATCATCGTTAGTTACAAATCCAAATGCAACACGATATCCTGATAATAAAAATCATGCAAATTGGTACCATTTGTGGAGAGCAACATTTTGAATGTGGCGCAATGCATTTCAGGACAGTAGCACAAAAATACATTTGTTTCAGATACCAAAGTGTATTGCGGCCACAGCATATATCATACCATTACTGATGCTCTGAAATATTTGTAAAATATATCATTTTGGTTTCATATACTATAACCGTGAGGAGATCGTCCTTTTACTATTCTCATTTACAAACCAATGGGTGCGGAATCCACAATCTTCAAAATGGCAGCAAAGCCTGAGGTTAATCCCGATTTGATATTTTTCGAAGAGATAGTATCCAAAATATATGTGCGATCAGTGTTAATGGAAGGTTAACTTGACGAATGAATAAAATGTATAATATATGATAGGACGTTTCCAGTGTGAGCATTACCTAAAATGAAAATACAATGCCTTGACATTAGCAGTTGTTTCCGACGTTGGGCCTCAGTATAGGGATATCGTATCAGACACTGAAGCCGCCCCAGGCTATGTAAGTAGTACTTCTGGGCACAGCAGTCAAGAGGTCCGCTGAGTCAAAGATGGATCTTCGTGGAGAAGGTTACCCCGATAGTGGATACAGGTCCGAAAGTATCAGAGGGGTTTTATATAGTTGGTGACAATTTTGTTGTTCAAGTTTTTGCCTCTGTGAATATAATAGTCCACGCTGCAGTGAGTTTTTATTTATTTTATTCATTTATTGGTGTGTGGGTGTGTGTGTCTGTGTGTGCCTGTGGAATCTTCTGATGTAACCATTTGACCTGTTGTGACAAAATTGCAAAGCATCACTTCTTGTGAACTTAACATCTTTGTTTGTTTAACCGTTGGCAGTGTGATTAATAAACATTTGAAATATAGTCATGTATATTCTATGGTTTGTAACACCCTACTCCGAAACTATAGGTTGAATTCTTTCAAACGTTCCTTGACTTGATTTCCATAATGGTACAGAAAAACATGATCCATATTCATAAAAACCAAACCCAACAATGGCAGCAAAGAGATTCCAGATAAGAACTTTTTAACAAGTGATTATACTGTCCGGTGATTCTTACCAATTACTGAAATGACATGATCAGTCAATGAATAGGTCCACATTGTTAGCACATGGATGCTTATGCAAAATATATGCAGGTAAATGTAATTTTCGCGGAAGGTGTTTGCCACATCCTCTTCAAAAGTTCTCGAGTTTTTATTGAGATCGGTCTCCATCACTTTAAATAGATCGAATAGGTCGCCTTGAATTATAAGGTCATGGGCTAACTAGAAAGTGCTTAAGTCTCGCATTAGGTGCAGTAAACATGTACAAACGTGAATGTTTATAGGAACAGAAACAGATTAATTATGCCTGCCAGCACAGATCAGCAAAGTTAAAGATCAGGTGAGCACAGGACTCTTACCAGCTTCTTGCGTAGATTTTTTGTGTGGATGTTATGCTGTAGAGGGATATCCGCAAGTGCAATTTAGGCCCATTTAACAATTTGGTACTGGTGCAGGGTTACATTCTTCAAGGACAGTGTGCTCCTGGTTTTCATTCCATGGGTGGGTGACATATGCGAGAAGAGTAGCTGTATTATAGTTGACAAAACAGAACCTAATTCGATGTTCATACATACAATGTTTGACACGCATTTAAAATTATCTGAATTGTAAAAATATTATTTTTCCTACATCATATTTATTCTTTCGGTACTCCCTTCACATACAGTCTCACTTCTTACAGACCAAGAATCCTTATATCACAGCTTTCCTGATGAGGTGTGCTGTCCTGTCATGTTCAGATATATGCTGTTTACATGAGACAGTTTCTATCAGTTTGCGGTGAATTAGGTTGCTAGTCCCTCAAAATATTGTCTGTGCATTTCATGTCCATTTCAAAGGATCATTTAAGCAGCTCTGTGTGCCCAACATTAATTTAGCTGAACACAAACAAATCCTCGAAATTTATTAGAATGGTACAAATATACGTTAAATTTCTTCAGGGAGTCTGTTTTCCATGGTACGAGATTTTCCTTCATTAAAAACTGGCCAATAATGTTTCTTGTAGCATTGTGAGTTATGCTTACTGGCATGGATACAAATGATGGTATGATTGAGAGTCAGCTTCCACAGGCATCTTATGAATCAAACATCACATGTAACGGTTTCAACACATACAAATAAATTCTTAGTTTCATTTGAAAGCCGACTGTTAGACATGCTCGCTTTGTAGTATAGAAATGTACCCTTTGGTCGAAACATCAATTTTCTAAAAGGAGCTTCTATTGGTTTGGTCATGAGACGACAGTAATTGAATTATCTTACCTAAGAATGCAATTTTCCTGAGTAGTTTCTAATTTGATTTTAGGACTACAAATGGAAAGCATATTGGCAGGTACTTTTTGCATTTATGCTTTTTGTTGCAAAAAATGTGAAACCCCAGTTTTCGCTAAAGTAAGTGGATAATTCCGACTCTAATAATTATTTATGGGTAAGTCGTCTATAAAATATTGCGCAGAATGCTTATTTTAGCATGACATGAAAGACGAGAAACTTAATCAACTGCAAGGTTAGAGCAGAGTACTCCACAGCTATGGTGAACTTTTAACGTGAGAATAGATCAAGAAATAGGCATAATATATAAAGTCAAGGCATCATAAATTACTTAGTAGCGATATACCGATAGGAAACCGACGCACTGAGTTTGGCGTAATTGCACACTTTCGGCCACAAGTCGAATAAAGTAGCACTTTTTCCCCTTCAGCACAAACAATTCAGAACAGCTCCAAACGAGGGATATATATCATATTCACAAGTTGGTTTCATAAATATAATGACTCTCACTGTTTTTGTTAGACTGTAGCGTTTTATAGTACGTCGAGGTACATTATAGATTG
The DNA here is from genome assembly GCA_964020975.1 of Hermodice carunculata. Lineage (NCBI taxonomy): Eukaryota > Metazoa > Annelida > Polychaeta > Eunicida > Amphinomidae > Hermodice > Hermodice carunculata. The sequence continues at coordinate 77,129,956 of OZ026613.1, read as the reverse complement.
AGGCAAAGTCCAAACTTGTGAAATGTGAGGGTGGATGCTATAATACACAGTAACAAATCAACTGCCATATGTAGCCAAACTGAAGCTTTTAGGATATTAGGGACCCTTATGTAGACATGATAATAAAACAGGGTTCAACTCCACATATCTTTGCACTATCCGCACCGTACAACGCGATGTCATCGCCAGTTTGTACAAAAACTGCACAAAAGTGTTAAAGACCCGCTCTTGTTATATTTCTGTAGCATTGGGAGAATGTTCAACTGTTTTTGATATTTTCATGCATTACCAGCATCGTGTACTAGATATGCCAACTTGTATTTGTTACTGGTCATGATGATTTTTTTTAAATCCCCCCCCCCCAAAAAAAGGAAATTAAAGGACTGGTCTCTCCTAAGGCAAGTGTAACTTCACTCTATTTAACAACTTCATTAGAAACCTCGAAAAGATACATTTCTCCAAACTTTACCGATAATACACGCACTAGTTTTGGAGGAGTTTAAAATACGAGGTATTTATATTTGCTGTGATCCTGTACTACCACCTACGTTGCATTAAGGAATATGACAGCGAGAACGGCAGATACGTGTATTAAACATGACCCATTTAACATCTATGATGGACGGAAGTAGCCTCTTAAAAAACGATAAGTTTACGAATAGCCATTCGCTAAGTCTTTGCACATACAAGATGCTGTAACATATTTAGAAAACGTCATTTGTTTCGCAGAAAATGTACTATTTACAAATTGTAAGGTGACAAAACTGGTACAAGTTCTCTTATCATTGTGGATGCATTATTAGGTTGCCTAGTAATTGTCAGAAGTAGCGCAGGTCAGCAGCTAATATCGTCAAAATATGTATAACTTCTATTACAAAAAACACACACAAATTATAAAAAGAACCAAGGACAGAGCCTTTCTTGTTTAGAGATTATAATCTAAGAATACACAGGACGGTTCCTGTGCAGTCTTGTATGATTCGGCCCAGTTGTTTGATGAAAGAAATATTTCCAAGCCTTTGTCCAAAAATGAATAAAGCAGCCTATAAAAAAGCAGAAAATCACGAATTCATGCCAAACTGAATTCGTTAGGAAGTACTCCATTGTACATTCATACCAGGTTTGCAGAGGATTAAGTCAAGCAGTGGCGAGAGACCATTACTCGTCAATATCGTAGTTCGAAAATCAGTTCAAGTTAAAAATCATCCAAAACTCGACAAGCTCATCAACATGATCATCACCAGATATAACGGAATGACTTGTAAATCAACAAGCAATTCATTATTCATTGAATATATAAACACGATAAAATGTCATATTGACAATATGAAAGAATGACTGACATGAAATATTGAAGTGGACAATGGTTTCAAAAGTGCCTGAAAAAATGCAATGAAAATTCTAGCAAACAAGAGCCATCCATGATCAAAAATCGTCGCCATCAAGCAAGCAAACTTGGAATTCGGAACCCCAAAGTACACATACCAAAATATCTTTTATCATTTTTATATCAGTTAATGATTATTAAATGGAGAACGATGGAAAAAGTCTCTCTCTCTCTCTCTCTTTCTCTCTCTCTCTCTCTCTCTCTCTCTCTCTCTCTCTCTCTCTCTCGACCTGAGACAGGTAGCAAACAAAGTAAGTGATAGTTTTATCGATTTGATGCTAGCAAGTCTCAACTTTAAAAGAATGCTTGTCTCATTCACGAATGGTTCAAAAGTCGGCTACGGTTGGTAAGTTTGTATATTGACTACTTCATTTATATAAACGTTTGAATAAAGCTATACATGCATGGATTTTGACTTGTATTGATATGGTAACTATGCTCGTATGTGTGCTTGTATTGGTCATTGTGAAATAAATGGGAATTCTTAATTTGAACAAAATCAGAGATAGCAGCAGCACGAATAGTTAATATAATGATTGAAACTCAGAAAAGGTACATTTCTGCCAAATTTGGAGGGAATCCATCGCATCATTTTTGCAAAAGTCCAAACACACCCACACATGCATACACACATGTATGTATGTATGTGCGTGCGTACGTGCGTGCGTGCGCGCGCCCGCGCGTGTGTGTGTGTGTGTGTGCGTGCGTGCGTGTGTGTGTGTGTGTGTGTGTGTGCGTGTGTGTGTGTGTGTGTGTTCGTACAAACTACTGGAGAGCAATTGGCCAAGCCTGTCTGGGGGGAGATTCGTTTTTTGTCTTTTAAGATTTCTTCACAGAAAGAAATTACAACAGAACAGAGGACATTAAACATAACCCACTGAACACAACTCAATTCACCTGCTTATTTCCGTCGAAAATATTCCAAATAGACTACTGGGTAAAGTAGGGAAGGCTGGCGTAAAGGCTGTCCCTAGTGCCACCAGTCAGTATTCTATAATAACCAATACCACGCATATATATATATAAATGTATATATATATATATATATATATATATATATATATATATATATATATATATATATATATATATATATATATATATATATATATATATATATATATATATATATACAATTTAGGTCTAATATGTGGAATACTCTGACAAAAACAAAATTAGTTGCAATTGAGTTAACTGGTTTTCTAGTTCAAGTTCTAACGTTAAACCTCGACGACGAAAATCTTAACCTAATTCAAAACAAATTAGGAGACATATTTATTAAAAAAATACAATTTTTATGAAGATGAAAGATTCAGTATGACTTTGAAGAGGTGCAAAATTGAATATAATAATAACTCTGTTTTTGTAATATGACATGTTGTATGTGTTGATGTCCAAACCTCCATACAATATAATATATGTGCATTTTCTATTTTTTATAGTTTTATACATCCATAATGTAACTTGATTTATTTTAATTGAGAGCAAGTATATTAATGTTAAACCCAACCATTAATTTAATCAGATCACTTTCAGCATTCTAATTCAAAGAATCTATATAAGTTTAGTGTAAACAAGATTTCTGTCATGTGCACATAGTGTAGATGTTCCAACGAAAAAGGAATTTTGCATATTATGAATATCAGCAAAGACAGTTTCCGACATAAATTTGGCTGCGTACTTTTATGCTTCTCTCTCTCTCTTTATATATATATGTATATATATATATATATATATATATATATATATATATATATATATATATATATATATATATATATATATATATTTATATATATATAAATAGATAATTAGGTACATATATTTGGAACTTCGAGCTGCCTACTCACATATTCAAAATTGTTACCAGCAGATACTGCATACACTACGATCAGAAGGTGAAAATACCACGATTCAGTTACTTTAACAAACAGACTGGAGACTTTGCATAAGCAGTTGCATCTTTTTGCATTGTACCTATTCTCAAGTACATGTACATTATAAGCAATAAGTGGATGGTTCCACATTCAACGGGAACCGTCGTCTGTTTCATAGGGGAACTTAACTTTGAATGAACAATGCAAGCATTAACCCAGAATTGCCAAGGGAGCTAGTTGAATTTTCGGGTTTGGTTGCACATATGATAGGCAGGTCCATTATTCATTGGAGCATGGGAACTCAAAGAACGCGGTGAAACGTCATAAATGATCTTTTCTGACAAAATATCCACAGAAAATGCACGCAGATCTCTCAGCTAAAATGCTGGATAATTTGTATATGCTAGAACACCTTTGCTGGGCAAACGTAACATCACGTCCCGTGGTAAATGGAAATGCTACCATCTGTACAGACTACACATAGGTGGGCGTTCTTCAAAGAAGAGGTTTAGGTAATTTGCACCACAGTTTGTATCATATAAATCATGTTTGTATGCCAGTCGTAGAAATTTTCAATCCAAAGTGTACTCTCCAACGTTTGTACTTGTATCTGTATTTCATCAAATCAACATATTGAAGATATTCATGAGTGTAACAGACATATTGTTTCAATCTTCACATGAAACGTTCCTTTGTAGTTACACAGTCAGATTTGCAGTGAAGCAGGTTTTTTATTCTACGCTTTTGCTGCATTTAAATATTTAGCTGTTGAACGTATTTTTATGAGATGTGTATTACTGCAAAGTAGAAAAAACCGCGATACAACTCACTAAGCAAAAAAAATTATGTGTAATATATAAATGATATGAGGAGAAACAAACCCAAACCTGTAAACACCAGTACCGTTTGAACCCCATGTGTGTTAACAGCCTGTCCTGCACAGTTGACCTTGACATTCAACCAAATAAGTTCCACTCTTGACTAGGGATACCCAGAAGTATATATCTCCAATTATTAAGCTATGGGTTTAGAGATTTCATTGAGGGTGTTCCCAAAAATGAACCATATAACAGTTTTCCTGTCATTCTCTTGCCTTGAAAAACGCAGGGCTCCCACCCTAATAGTTTATTTCACCTTGACATTGCCCAGTCATAATATGTTTGTAACAGTGAGCCAGCATATTTCCCCTATGTTTTCTCTGAGGAAGATGATTCAATAATCACATGTTTTATTTACGTCGCTTTATAGAAACATCATAAAAATATACCGTTGAAACAGTAATTTTAGTAAGACGGAACTTACGACAGAGACCCCAAGAGTACATGCTATTTGTGTAAGGTGGGACGTTTGTGGTCATTTATGGCCTAAAGATGTCTGGCTTAAACTTTACAGCACTGTGCAGACAGAGCACGCAGTCATTAGTCATGTAGAGCTGTGGCAATTTACGGTTGTATATATTGGCACATTTCTGTCAATTATCGGATCCTTTTCACATGTTTTGAACAAATGATGTTTCAAAGGTACATGTAAATATAAGCAAAATATATTTAACTCAGTACAACTTAAACCATCGTGACTCTTCAAGCTGTCCTGTTACGAACATTCTTTATAACTTAAATCAAAACCGACCACTTGTTAAAACCCCCCAAAAAACATCCACATCAAGTCCGACGTGGATCAGGTTCATAAGTGTGGAAAAACACAAATGTACAGCATATATACTCGAATCCCTATTGTTATCACGCCAACATGTAATCGTACAAATCATTACGTACTATCAAAAAGTCGTTAAAGCAAATAACGTTACTCCAACCTAGTGAACGACCTTGGTAGAAATCTAGGCAGTCTACAATTCTATATTTTTGTTGTGTTTTCAGAAAATCTAGCTTTTGTGTCAGGGGAACTTTACCAAAATGTATAAAAAACCCCAATAATTCATCATAGAAATAGCAAAAATATCTAACGCCACCTGCTGGCAAATTTTAGGATCAAGGGATGGTCAGACGCGTTCCTGCTTACTTTTGAAACAATCAGCGAAGGGGTTTCTGCAGAAGAAGAGCCTTCGAGATCTTCGAAAAAATTGGAGAGGGGTACAAATCACCATAACAAAACTATTTGTACAAAGCTGAGACTCATCAAAGTTACGTCCCTATCAGGTTTGATGTGAATCTGGCCAAATTTGAGTAAGTCATGCCCTGTACAAGAAAGTTACGTGTTTTTATATACTATCAAAACGTTAAGGTCTGGGATATGCAAAAACATATCGATTTAAGCGGCATACCTCTCTTACGAGTGGTGATTGCATAAGCGTTACGCAGAACACTTCCTTTCCCCGCCAATTAGTTGAGGCAACTACAACATGTAACAGACATGGGGTACAAACGCCTTTACAATAGAATACACTGGTCAACTTGTAACATTCTTTCCATGTTCAGGGTCTGCGGGTCTTAAATGCCTCATCTTTCAGATGTAGAGGATCAACCGTATAATTGTAGAGGATCAACCGTATAATTGTAGAGGATCAACCGTATAATTGTGCAAAAAAGTCACATCTGGCTGTTTCATCTTGTTGGCGCATCCCATTATAGAACATATATAACCATGCAAGCATCAGGAGAGGCCACATGGAACTGTCACAGCCATCAAGTCGAGGCTGCAGTCCCTGGGAATATATACATGAAGATGACACCATTGGAAGTTAAAGTCACACAGACAATAAAAAAGGTTTCAGAGCGTGATGACTTGAACAAACCCAGAGACCCATGTGGAAAGGAGTTTGAAACGTGAAATGCGATTGCAATCCGTATTGGCTTATTCAATACCGGTAATAACCAATAGGAGCACATCCATTAACCTGTTAGTACACACAAATTATCCCAAAATAAAAGCGCACATGTTGATCAATTCAAGGTCTTGATGTATCCAGAAGTGCGCTGTGAAATGGAAAGTAATTGGTCGAATGGTCTGACAATGTGATAATGCTGTTTCGATGTTTGTTTTGGAATGTGTGTATTGATCAATTCATATTAAAATTCGGCAATAAATTTTAACCTGAAGTGTTACTGTATCAAGACGCACATCCTTTTCAAATAATCCAAACGGTTTATTTATCTATAATTGATCTTTTAATATGAAAGTCTGTGTACGTTGTGCATAACACTTTTTCCACTGTATGAGAAAGCGAAGTGCTTTGTGTAACTTTATATAAAAATGAATGAAATTAAATTTATATATTACGATCTAATTTGTTTCAAACCTCCCCTCTAAAGAAAATAATGATTAAAAAAATCCTGTTTATATCTCTGCGCATTCGAAAAAAATATCCTGACAGAGAAGATTATAATATTTATTAACAGATGCTAAAGACGTTTGGCGATCGGAGTGGTTTGAATGTTTTCCATGTACATGGTTGCCGAGATATATTGCTTTGAGGCAAATCATGTTCCTTTCCTTCACTTTACCTGAAAACAACCATGCTGCTACATCCGCAGAAGTAAAATATATCAATCCATTGCAACATTTAAAAAATGTTCTTGGATGAATGAAATTCGATGCTGAGTAAGTTTACATGTACCATTCTGTAAATGATCCAAATGTTCCCAATTTGTAGGTAAACATTCTCTTGCATTTTCATTTCCATTTCTGATAAACACAGTAATGATGTACACTAGGTCACATAGACTTCTTCCTGGAATTAAAGCACAACGAACTCTAGAGTCTCCAAAGAATTAAGCAGATTAGTCACGTATGTAATCAAGATTCTTTAATCTTCCAGCAGTAAACTGTGCATGCTTGTTAGCAAGGACGTTTTCAAATGATATTCTATGAATTATTTGAAAACTAAGAGCACTGTTTTGACTTGCGGTCCATAAATCAAAAGGACATAATGGGGTGTTGATATATGCAGGGACGATGGGGGTATATGAGCGGATCTGTGCTAATTCCAAGTGATTCCGGTCTAAATCAAAATATACTAATAAAACCAGCATTCGAATGTACATTCATTGGATCGTGGCTTATTTGTTCGAGATCCAATTACAAAATGTAAAACAATACAACAATTGCTGTGTTATGGAGACCCCCAAGTACAAACAATGACTTGACGAAAATCCTCAGGGAAGTGGTTGCTGCATCCGATCTAATTTCCCTCTCTTGTGTGAAACTGATGAAGAATTTAAACATCATTTCTTATGACCAATCCATCAATTTATGCGGAGTTTTTGTGGTGCTTCACCTAGTTTACAAATTGATTGTAGTTAGACGCACTACTGCTCCACTAAAGTCAGACTGGAAGTAAATAAGGCGTATACGTATAAACCCAAAGAGCATAATGAAGCATTAAAGGTCAAGAACAGCTTGGAAAAAGACATGTGGTAACTCGAGAATATCTCTTACGAAAACCGTTCGACCAAGATCTTACAAAAGAACACTTGATATTGACAAGATATTAACCGTGATATGCGGGACCGTCCAATCAAAGCGCGTGTGTACCAGGTAAAAGAAACCCACAGGGGCTTTGAACGAACCATCTAATGCCAGCGGATCAAGCTATCTCCATCGATTCCTTTCCCATCGTAGCCTTGTATTGCAAGGGAACAAATGGCATTCGGCAGGCTGTCTCAAGCCACTTGAAATCTCCACAGACAACTCTGACGTACTTATCTTAGCCGAAGTCGAATAGCCACAAGAACTGGCGCACGAAACAACCTTTTACAAAATGCTCTGCAATGGACAAAGCATGTAACGCCTGACTGTTCTCAGAATTTTGAGCAGTCATCAAGTTCTGTCTCTGACCCATTTACGATTTCTTGACTTGTCGTAAATTGAAGTTGGTGGCAAAGAAAGTTAATAATAAAAGCAGACACACATTGCTTTGTGGGCCAATCGGATATCAGACAATATTTGACAATGTCACTCAATCCAACGATTTAGATCAACTATATGTCCGCACAGGAAATCGGATCGGAAAACACAGACATTCGTCAGAGTGCAAAGTGAACGTCTAAGGCAAAAAGAGCGTTTGCTGACAACAAAGTTCAAACATATATATATATATATATATATATATATATATATATATATATATATATATATATTGTATTTGTGTCTTTTTGTCCAAAACCACTTCCTAGTAGTCATTACCCTATTCCGCAGTCCGAACTCTTTACCCTCCAAAAGCTATCCTGTCCCTGTCTAACTTATATACATAAAAGTACTATTGGCCATATTGCACACGTTCCTCTGTAAAATTTTGACATAGGCTGTATTAGCCCAAATAAATTAAAGGGTCTTCAGCGGGTAACTACTCAACATGTTTCGGAGCTTTATATATATATATGTGTGTGTGTGTGTGTGTGTGTGTGTGTGTGTGTGTGTGTGTGTGCGTGTGTGTATACTTATAGCATTTGCTGGATGAATAAGTATGAATTCTGTCACGCAGATAGAGATTATGCTAACCCTTCAAATATGTATTTCATGTTGATTTAAATTTGCTTCAGTCAGACAATGCAATGAAACGCTTTGTTACCTACAGATCCTTCCTACGCGTGGAGACACTAGTAAAGTACAAAACAGCAGCCCCAGCAGAGGATAGTATGCACTGTGTGGTCCTGCCAGAAATGTCGTATTTGCAGTCTGTCTTTATGGTATTGTGATTTTTGACCCAAGGCATACATCCAGGAATCGTGCGTATTTCATTGGGACGTACCGTGTCAACTCACCACAAATATCGCGCCCTATTGATTGATACGTAGGCTTTAATGTAAATCTCAGTCGAGGAACCACTTAAATGTAAAAGCGTGTACCTCATTAGGCATCAAAAAACAATGCCTCCGAATACATTACCTTTGGTACAGGCATCACACAGCTCCCCGCTGGAAATAAAATGTCCCTGTCAGATTAATTAATTCAAAAGCAAACAACAGGGTGTGAGTTGACCTAAACCTGACCAGCGTATGCCTCTACGATGCTCAAATCAGAAAACCAATAAATCTTTCGGCATACTGTGTTCATCATAATGATGTTGATGTGCAGATTTGATCCGGATATCGACTTTTTATAATTTGTCGATGGTGAAAACAAAAAGATTATGAGGACACAAATAGCAACAAAAAGAATCATTTTGAGCTGAATTTTGTAAAGGATTTAGGTATTTTATTTAAAAGAAGTACCTTTGAAATAGGACATAGCACCATATGTTACTTGTGTCTGTATTCCTAACGGCAAATTGTGATGCACCACAAGTAACCGAGCACGATTTTAAAAACCGTTGGCTGCTGTAGCTTAAATTCATGATTTGAATGCAGTTTAGCACCAATCGGATTCATAATATATATATATATATATATATATATATATATATATATATATATATATATTTATATATATATATATATATCACGTTGGAGACAAGTGTTTAAAGACACAGAGCTTCATACCTCTAGTAGATGAAAGGCACACTCGGGTAAAATGGGGGGTTCAAACTAAACTTTTATGTATTCTATGATATGTGCATTCTATCTGACTTACTGATAAGGACGGCAGGGTGGCCACTAGGCCCATATGGGGGTAACAAAAGAAGATAAATAACGGCCACTGTTATCTGGTAGTCGGGTTACTAATTAAATACCTCTCCACTTAACTGTTTATCAGTGATAAAGGGGACTGCATGTTGTGCGTTAACATACAGCTAAATCTTTGCAGTTTTAAAAAAACCGCTTCAAGCAAATAAATAAATAAATAAATAAATAAATAAATAAATAAATAAATATATATATATATATATATATATATATATATATATATATATATATATATATATATATATATATATATATATATATATATATATATATATATATATATATATATATGATGCAGTTTTTTATACTGCGTGATTTCCGTTCCGTTTTCCGTATATTCCACAGAATGCATCAGTAGTATAAATCGTCGCGCTGGATAGTACATTATGTATGGATAGTTGTGCGTTAACATACAGCTAAATCTTTGCAGTTTTAAAAAAACCGCTTCAAGCAAATAAATAAATAAATAAATAAATAAATAAATAAATATATATATATATATATATATATATATATATATATATATATATATATATATATATATATATATATATATATATATATATGATGCAGTTTTTTATACTGCGTGATTTCCGTTCCGTTTTCCGTATATTCCACAGAATGCATCAGTAGTATAAATCGTCGCGCTGGATAGTACATTATCCATAATACTTTTGATTGTCAATTTCCGTTTAAATGGCATTGTTGCTTGTGCCATTGGCATAGTGTTCATCTGCTGAGACGTGCTGGGCTGATAAACGCTGCATTTGAGCTTCTCCTTGGCATGACATGAGATGCTCACCAGCGTTTGTACCTTTGTAGGTGAGTAGCCAAATGAAGTAAGGCATCTACAACCCACGGTCTTATAAGTTAACCAGCAATAGCTTCTGCTAAGTACAGCTCTCAGATTATCACTCTTTCCTCCCTAAAACACTCATATTGCTGCAGCAAACGTCAAGTTTAATATAAGAATGTTCAGTCCAAGGTTTGTATTCGGTGCACTGGGCTCACCATTACAGAATGCTTACAAGACACACTTTATTAAAGTAAATGGCAGCCATGGACTGCTGCACTAAAATTTATCGATGGGGTACAGTAAAGTTAGTATAACAAGGTCTAAGGACTTCTTAAGTTTTAAATTATATTTGCATGATTGACAGAATGTAGAACAACGTTTATAGTAGACACTGAGGTATGAACGAAGATTTTAGGATAAACTGTTTGGGTTGTAATATAAATACTTGATCATGGTTTTCATCTGCTGGTATCTTCATATTTGAAACTTGACACACATCGTCGTCTGCTTTACTGTTTGCCACCATATAATTTTCGCTTTAAGGAATTGTTAACTCTACATCTTCAAGGAAATGCAACCGAAAAGTCTGGCCCCATTCCACAGCTTTCCCTTTGTTCGTTGCGTGCCGACGAAAGTCGTGAGACTCATTCCTGTCGTAACTATACATGGGTTAAGAACGGATGGTAAGATGATACGCTTAAAGTCTCTTGTAAATTACATCAACCGACCTTTCAAGAAACTACAGGAATATGTTAAACGCAGGTTGACAACGGTTAAAATCTAATTTGCTGTTTTTAAAGCACGCGTACAATCCCAAAATGAGGACAGCTAAGGTTGGCCTTTTGTACACACGCTCAACTGGCTGATACTTCGCAGTGTGTGTCGTAGGAACCTTTCTATAGACGAGTGAAATATGACCAAATAGATTGCTGGAGCCAATGGATCCATGGCGTTAATTGAGTCAGTTAGTTGACAAAAATGCCTTATCTTCATCGTATGGAATAGGTTATCGTGGTTGTAATTTAGCTGGTGTAGCGACATTATCGACAGAAATTACCATCGAAATGGGACTTATATTTGCTTTATTCATGTTATTGGTAATCGTGTTAATTCCCATTCGAAGCGAACAACAGTTGAAGTAGATGTGCTACCGACATGCCGTCCTGATGCTACTGTAGATGCGAAATATAATTTGAACCTGCGAACCAGATCTTGCGTTGTTTTCATGAACTTTGCCTTAACGCAAAGTTATGTATTGAAAATCATTTAGATTACTGTTACATCTTCAAAAAATGAAAGATTCTTGCATGTTTTCATAATATTTTCACGTAACAACGTACATCATATGTCTTAATTGGCCTGGACGTCATTAGGATCAACACTGTACATAATTCATGATATGCTGAACTACAAATACCGTGTAAACATGTTGAGTATCTGTTCAATCCATGTAAGTCATCAAAGTCTGCACAACACATCAGCTATAACCACATTTTTTGTTTATGCATATTTTATTTATCTATTATGTCAGATATACATCACAGAATATGTTGAGGATTGGACAAAGGAGGGGGCCTGTTCGAATCCCTTTTTTCACAAAAATCAATAAACACATGACAGAGACACTTCAGATCTACAATGAGAGGACAACAGCAATAAAGGGACACATAGTGCAGTAATAAAAATCATGCAAGACTTACTTATCTCAAAGTCATCATACAGAGTGGAAAGAACAAAATCCGAGTCATGCTGATTTTTCATTTGAAAAGCCAGTTGGGTTTTTAAGAACCAGTTAGCGAAGTGAATTCAAGGAAGAGTTTTGGCCAGCTGTATTACATGTCCTTTTTGCGCAAATGGGGAATATCAGGAAATCATAGTATGAAGTAATAATTGGCAAACAGCATTTGTAGGACAACTAAAGATATAATGACAGGTATCTTCAATAGATAAACCGGAAGAGCATAAGCTTGATGTAGCTACATGCTTTACGTCTATCTCGAATAAGGAAAAATCTGGGACGGTTGTGGGCATGTGGAATTGGGAGATATCTAACGTCAGAATTAAACAGGACAAGAAAGTTTGACGTTTGGACAGCGGCTTCATAATATTCGATTTTGATGCTTTGACTGAAACAGAATTTGTAATTTGAAGAGCTATCGGATTCAAGAATAGAATCTTCAGTAGAGGGAAAATGAACCATCAAATAATTCGGTACGAGCCCAAAAAGGAGGACCATTACGTTGGGGTCGAACATGATAAGTTTATTTACGCCCAAAAGAACAAGTACAAAAGATGGGGCATTCAGATTCCGCACCGAGCTTATTCACAAGTGCATACCCTGATGGCAAATTAGATAATTCGATACGTTTGGCTTAAGTTAACGATTCTTGATTCTTGGTATGATTTAGCATGGCTGGTTCCATATGATGCCTCAATCGCAAGCCAGTCAGCATTGAAACGAACATTTCTTTCTTCATCCTTAACAGTATTCATATGCAGAGAAATACCAACTACCAAATTTTGCATTAGATCATACAAGATCATAACAAAATCCACAATTCCATTACTATAACATAGAAATACAAGTGATCCTTGTAAAGAACATTGTGGCACACCAGCACAAATCTTACCGCAACTACAGGATTTGGCCTTGAGTAAACCTCCATTGGTACACATGTTTTTAGACAGTCCAAAAACTAATCATGAAAAACTCCCTCAATGCGCCCTGCCTTTAGTTTACAAAAAAAAAAGTATAGACTACCAAACTTTGTCACAAGCTTTATTAATATCAGGGGAAAAACAATTCCTAGCCAAACATAATTAATCATGGAGGAGAAGTAAGTGATTAACAGTTATGTCGCCCGGTATAAATTCGTATTTACCAGTAGATATATTACACCGAAAAAAGATAATACATACTCATACACTATACTTTCAAGTACCATTCCAATGCAACTGGGCAGCGACACGGGTCCGTCTGCAATTGTTAAATGGAATTTATAGGTCCGGTTGATAAAATGGGGAGGGGGGTTACTCTTTCTCTAGGTAAGGAACATTGTATCAGCTGACACGTCAAACATTGTAAAAAATGAAGAGGAAATAGAAAATGCTCCTTCGTCATAATGTATGCGCGAGCTGCAACTTTCGTTATGCCAAGACTTAAAGGAACCTCCTGAATGTCGGTCTCCGTCTTGGTGGGTGAGTGAAAAGTACATGCAGTAGGATCAGCATATTCAGGCAGTCGCAGAATTAACACTATGTTGGTGAAGGAGGTAAAACTTCCAGCTTTCGGACATGGAATCACAAGCGTGTTTGCCACCATACTTGAGAGAAGGAACAGAAAAAGATTTATTTCGATTCAAAATGTATTACTCTTTTAGACAATCATCCTGTCAGGTGTCCTCAAAGAGTTGTTAAGTCTTTATGGAGCTTATGAAGCAAGTTTAAACTTTTGTTAATGAGTTCGAACTTAATTTAAAAACAGTCCATTCGCCTGAGCACTATTGATTCAGTATTGATGGCAACACACATACACGAAAAACGTATACATAATACTTTACAATATATACGATTGCACACTTACTTGTGCATGCCCGCAACGGGGGGAGGGGGGGGGCGGGATGTGTGTGTGTGTGAGTTCGTGGACCCGACTGACCAAGTACGACCGTATTGCATGGAGTAACAAAAACACCTAAATCAGATCGTTTTGTCGTACCCGACGTTTAAGCATCTGCAAACATCTGGAAGCGCCTGTAACCTCTAAGCAGGTTGAGTATCTTTACTTATCTTTGCTGTGATTGTTATCGTATATAATTGACTCACCTGTTTTTTTGAATTATACCCAATCAACATTGGTACCATAAAACGTTCAGCCAATTTAGAAGCAGGTAGACACAGCATGATTTCAAAGCTCCACATTCTCACCTTCTACGTTTCCCCATGCAGACACAGCTGTTGAATTAAAAGGTGGCTGGGCTATTAGATCACCGAAGATAAAAAGATCCGGTAGTATTTAATCTATTAGGAAATACGTGAAGCCGGATGTCAAGAATATGTTTATTCATTTTATTTATAATATTACTTGGCAAAATATTTTACATTGAGGTACAGTAACTCAGTGATAATGAAATATATTTTAGAAAAGGTAGGCTTAGCAACATGCTTTAAGACGTCAATGTACGCCTACTTTTGGGATGCCTCACTGATTATCTAGACCAGTTACATCGGGATTTTATTGTGTATTTCATGTTAAGAGTACTGATGGGCTAACATTTTTGGTTAGGCATCATCGTTTGTTAGGCTTATTAGAGCAGCATGAAATTGAAATTGGATCCAACTCTTCATTCGCATAGGCTTATTAACTTATTCATACACCCCATGACCTCACGCATCTTTGAATTAATTTTATCACCTATCACACGACGCCCAGATATCCCTCCATCCTTATGTTTGAAACATTCAAAACCACACACAATGCATACAGTCGTTCATAGGCTCGTACATATGATGGTAAAAAGAACACCGTCCATTCAATATTGTTGGTGCCTTAGGTCCACAGTCTGATATAGACTCGTGGCTCCAGGCCTAGTATTGACGGAGCTACCTGCAGCGGTACCAACAAAGACTTTGATGCAGCAAACACGTGGTACACCTACTTGCAGCTGCACCATGATAGGCCCACATGCAAGTGGACATAACTTAACAGACGCAGCAACGAATGCATGTAGTTCAGTTATGTAACATGAATATACCTAATCACGGTGGGTTAAGCAGCCGGAAACAAGTTATGAAGAAACCGTAAACGACGCAAGATTTATCCGACTAATATAGCAATGTAACCGTTGGGTAAGGTTCCATTGTGACCTAACATAGTTTTTGGTTTGAGTAAAAGGGCAGCATATTTAGAAATTTATGACCTAAGAACACACACAGAAATCATCAAGGAGATCATTAACGTTAAATTATCTGTCGCATTTTACTCACAGTAATTTCCTTAATATTGCCACACCCCAACTCAACTATCCAATTAAAATGTATTGATTTCTTACTGCGTTGACAATAAAATGTAATCTCAAGGCTGTAAGAAAGTCCTTTCCCATCCCACATCAACAGAGTATATAAAAAGATATATCTTTCATGAAGCATTACAGGTAAAACGATTCTATCAAACAAAGTTCCGTGCGGCTGTACAATTTGTTGGATTATTCGGTTTCTTGTTTCCAAAGAAAAAAAACGGTAATAGAAAACATTTTATTGGACACGCAAATACATCAAATCCACACGGAATCCAATTAGACATGCTTCACAAGCACCAGTTGAAACAGAAAGTTTTCCCGAATACTTTCACAATCTTCACTACACATGCATGTTTTGGTTTTGCAGTTATGCGCCTGTATCTTTGGAGTGAATGTGGCAGATAATTATTTTAATTGCATTATCGATTTTTGTACAGAATACAACACCTACCAATTCAACCAAATGCTGGAAACCTTATGGCGTCACAAAGATTCAGGACATTTTCACATGTGTATGAATTACCTCAGTTCGTTGTCCATAATTTTACTATGATATATGTGAATGGACGTGCCACTCCTGTTTTGAAATCTAGTTTCAATTCCAAAAAACTAATTAATTTGTCAAAATTTAACTTTATTGGTGAATATCAAAATTGACTACAAAGTTGCATAATAGCTACTGCCTACCGCCTAACTCTTAAAGGCGTCATTGGATTTTGGCGATGGCGGCGTCTGGCGCTCTTTGCTGCCGACCGCCGCTGTCTGCCGCCGAAGTGTGCCATGTATATTTGACGTTGACTGAATCACTTGCAGAAATAATCGGTTTTGCATCATCATATGAATGATAACAACTGGCACAATTGGTGATTTGAAAATTGCAGTCATTCATGATTAAGACCGTGTGTAATATGTGATTTTGTCGCTGTTTTTTCATGTTTTGTGCCCCATGCACGGCAAATAGAATCATGTACATGTATATGCAACTAACCGTAAATCAGTTAGAGACTTATGTATAAGAAATATTTTAAAATGCTCAAACTTATTACGGCACTTAAAATCTTGAACAAAATGTATTTACTTTGGTGTTTACCGTCTTTACATCAACCACATGCACATCCACTATCTACAAGTACATTGGTGACAAAATGTGCTCGAGGGAAATGTTAGTATGCATAAGTAACAGTATAAATACACACACACACACACACACACACACACACACACACACACACACACACACACACACACACATTGCTCCACAATGTATTTATTTGGACTGCAATGTGCTAGAAACTTGCTTGCAGTGCGAATATTGTACATAATAAAAAAAATATTGTTTTGTCTGTATGATGTGCATGTACGTAAAGCCGTGCACAGCTGCAAAATGACATTTTGGATGAGTGCATAATAGAAAATGTAGAAGACCTATTTCAGAGCCAAATCAATCAAGCTTCGTCGCTTTCTGTCGAGACAGTTTGGATATCCTTTTGCACTGCAACTCATTGTATTCCAGTTTTGTCTCCAGTGCCGTTAAATTGATGCGTTGAGCCATATGGACAAAGGTCATAGATTCGATGTCGTGTTTATGACTCTGCTGTCCTGCCGAGACAACAATATGGAATATGATGGTACATGGCGTTGCCCTCATACATACAAAACCAACCCTACTAGACTGTGACAAAGATTAATGAAGTGACTGGTTGGGATCGGTTCTGATGCATTACAATAGTACAATAGCAGCAAACAGCAGCCCAGCAGCAGTTCGAAGGGATCTCAAAAAGACAAGTGACTTTATAGTGAATGACAACAAAGCCCGTGAGGTATAACGACACTTATGCCATGTACCCTCACTAGGGAAATTCAATATCTCCTATCAGTCTAGTTGGGATCAGAGGTGAAGAAGGAACTGTCTTGTTGGTTTATAACAAAACACAAAAGAGATCTATCCTCCCAGCGCAAGGATCTGAGCTTTTGGAAAATGTGAAGGAATGTTGTTAACAGAGCATTGCAGGTTGCACAAATACAATATATTTCCAGCAATGCTAAATGTCGGGAGGAAAGTGAATGATTTCCTGGTAAGCTATATACCGTCGATGTGATTAAAATCAATGTATGCCACTGACATAACTGACAGGTGTGTAATCAAACGGTCTATCATTCTGTGATGTTAATCCTTATATGGGACCATAGTCACGTGCAACCGTCTGCTAAATGATGCAATTCTTATTAGATGCCAATGTGCCACGTCAGTGCTCTGTACGAAAAGGAAGGATGCTTTAGGGTAGATTTTATTGAAGGCTGTGGGTTTATTTTCCTAACGTACGCTAGGCGGGCGGTTTTACTTTAAGAATACGACACTAAGTTTTACTTTGGAATACATCACTCATATTTACATAATCCATTTGAGATGTTCGCAGTATCTACAAATAGAACTTTGCCGTTTGCACGGGTAGAAAAATGTGCCCCTGTTGAAGAAAAGAAGAAAGCCAGGTTTACTTTCAACCCAATACACGATGTCCTAAATAAGGCAAAGGGCTACATATAATCTACGAAGAGTCACATAATACAGATTACTTAACAAAATAAAAGTTGATAGAGTCCAAATCGATGATTTTGATTTCATCTGTGCAAAAATGCGACAGATAAGTAATATTTATATAGTTTATTGTCTTGACATGAAAGATCAGCTAATTATTGTGTATCTATTATTCCAATTGCATTGCTAAGTATTGGATTTAAAAATCTAAACCAACTGATGGGCTGTCATCAAGTGTAGAAATTTCCATGAGTCTGCACAGCACACCCTGCGAAGGTGGCTCCAGGAACTTTTGTGGAGTAAAAAAATATGAATTTGATGTGTGTGTCTTATTTTTATTTTTCATTACCAACACCAGTGTCCAACTGAATAGTCTTTTTTCTATCTATTTCAGCTTATCAGTCTATAAAGACCATACACTCGTTAGTGTCTTCTGTACCTTCTCGCGGCCAAGGGTCACGGACAGATCTGGAGCTCCAATACATTGCATTCCTTCTTTAATTCATCTTAAAGTACTTATATATATATAATGCCCCACAGACAAATGGATAGACTCCACACTGACGTGCAGATACCCTTTCTAAGGATGTAGCTACATTCCTCCTAGCTACCTTCGGTGCTTGAGGGACAAAGTCAAACAGTGACCTACACTGGTATTATCAAAGTAAAATGCTAGAACCTAATTCTACCTTGCCGGCAGTGTATGTATGTACGTATGTATGTATATAGTACGTATATATGTATCGAAGATTTGAAGTGAAACAATGGTTCAGTATGTTATATGTACCATAGATATTACAACACGTGAGGTCTTTAGACCAGCTGCAGTACTTCATTCAATGCACGTGCACAAAAAGTAATTTAAATGACCACATGGAAACGTACGGTTAAACTAAGGTGTTGACTATATATATATATATATATATATATATATATATATATATATATATATATATATATATATATATATGAATGGCCTCCATGTTTTCAGAGTGTCTGTGGTGGTGGGGGGGGGCAGGGTTTCCTGCAAAAGTTTATATTTTGCAGATTTGTCAGGATGTTGACTTTAAGGTATGACCATCAAGTGCTTTACATGTATCTAGATGTTGTCCTGGTCATTACAGTCTGTCCAAGGTTTCAAATATCACATATGTTCTTAAAACCAGTAAGATCACTGGCTAATATATTCTGTGCCTTGGACATGTGAGGTGATACCAGCGCTATCATTCCCTTTCTACCTGTATTTTACCGTAGGATATAGAGAGGCTTGGCAGTGACTTTTGTGTTTGTCCTTCAACATTGCAGTTCCGATCCTTATCACATAGGTCTTCAACTTCTGTGATTTGACAGCAAACAACACTGACACAGATGTTACCGCAGCATCGAATTTCTGAGGTCATCGACTAATAGTTGTAAGTCTTTGAAATTCATTGGTGCCAAAATATCTTGGATTTTTATTGGTTACCCGTCGCGATACAGACATAGCACAGCCAGTTCTTAGAATCCTGTCTGGTGCACGGCTGGGCGGAATTGCAAATACAACGCCTGAATGGTGCTGGATATCTTCCTACCGACGGAAGTGGAAAAGGCAAGTGAATATAATTAGTAAGACCAGAAGGTGGATCAAACGAAAAAGATTTTCAAATGCATGAAAACTAGAATATATGAAACGATACAATAATCTCTGTTTTAATGTTGACGACTTCTTAATACCTTCAACACACTGGCTTCTATATTGGCCATGACCAAGGTTAAACAGGTAACACGGCACACAGTGTCAAAGCCATATCCTAATATACTCACAAGGCCAGCGGCAAGTGACACACTATCTCGTAGTGACCGAAGAACGGGAAGCCGCGGTATTTAATAATATCATTTTACAGTTTGGGTAAATCATATTTTGAATTTACAAGGACATGACACAACTCCCACGTGTTTGCGATTCTTGTGTGTAATGATAACAATCACTGCAAAATGTATAGGCAAGGCGGAGCCCTCTATCTCAGTGGTGAATCAATCGTGTATCCTCTAATTTCCCAAAGGTAATGCCAAGCAGAATTCATGTAAGGAAATTAGGCGGAAGCTATCCTTGTGGTATGTGTAAAGCAAAAAAGTACACTTAGCTAGACAAAAGGACGCCAAAAGGATAATGGTGACAGATAGGATATTCTATGGTATGAAATACGATCCATAGCTTGTTACAGGACATGCCCGAGTGGAAAACCTTTGTACCATCTCAAATGTGTATGCTAAAAAAAAGCTTGAATGGGATACAGATAAACTTGTCCACAGGTACTGTCCAGCTAAAATGCTCAAGTCGAGAGAAAGAAAAATTGCATCATTCTTTGTGACCAAGAACCCTGGAGCAATGTAATTGATACCGTTCTATGTTTCACAGCATATAGAAAATAAAACTTGTCGAAGTTAATGCCTAACCTTGATTTACTTCACAAAGGAACATGTCCAAAAAGTATACCTGAAAAAATATTGTCGCCCTTGTATATATATGTAGCACATTAAAGTATCTTTTGTGTTCGTAATGGTTTTATGGTGTCTTCTTTGACCCGAATGTTAGTTTTTGAACTGTACACAAGGAATATATTGAAGACCTAGAGGACTATTCCGTCGGTACCTGTTCCTTGATTTGTGGTGCGTTGCGACAAAGGAACATAGTTAATGTAAGATGCACAGGTATAAAATAGTGCTTTTACGACCCTCGGACACATGTGTTATAGTGTTACAACCAATACCTTGTTATATTTTGGACATTGCCGATGTGCAAAGTTTGCTACGCAAGCAAGATTCTCTCCTTTTTGAGTCTCACAATGTGTTATCATGCATTATAGGAAGGTACATACAGGTTAATTACAGGTAAACGCATCATTCGTAGATACATGGAATAGTGATGTCGAGGCCAGGCCCACGCTCAGCATCTTTTAAGAATGACGTGGTCACGATGCGATTAACCGACACAAAATCCACTGTTTACATTCAAATGTAATACTGCCATGACGATTAATTCAAAGTTACTTCTTTCATTTGATGAAAACGTGGAACGACCACTGACTCTTATAATTCATGATGATGAGTAATAAGAAAACAGTGACGCCAGCAATGAGTTTGTAATGATGTGAAAACTATGCTAACTGAGATGCAAATAATAATGATCATGATAAGAATAATAACAATAACAAAAACAACAACAATAATGATAATAATAATAATAAGAATAATAATAATAATAATAATAATAATAATAATAATGATAATAATAATAATAATAATAATAATAATAATAATAATAATAAGGATAATAATAATAATAATAATAATAATAATAATAATAATAATAATAATAATGATAATGATAATGATAATGATAATGATAATGATAATGATAATGATAATAATAATAATAATAATAATAATAATAATAATAATAACAATAATAACAATAACAACAATAATAATAATAATATACGAAAAAGTAAATGCATACAAATTTAAAGTCAAAGCAAATAAAACCTATCCACATTTAAACATGGTTGAAACAGTAATGAAACCTGTAACTCGTGATATCATTTTAAAGACAAATAAAGGTGCTGAAGTCCTGAAAGCAAATGTTTATCCGACATTGTGAACGACAATGTGGCAGTAAAAGTCAATTGAATGTGGAATCCTTATTTTTATATGCCTTCACACGTACGGTAATGGGTCGATATGGAATGTACAAAACATATGCTGTTCAAAAGTACCCTATTGTTGCTCAGTTGCATGGAAATGCAGCTGCAAGATACCTAAATGTGTATATATTTTTGAACCATGAACTATATGGGGTTTAACCAATCACTGATTAATGACGCCGAGACGAGACAGATAAAAAGCTTGGAAACAATACAGTAGTATATGTGCTTGGTGTATGATTTGCTTATAGTTTCTCTAAGTTGTACACTTGTTCATACATGTATCCGTTGTTTCTTAGCCAACAAGGTTCGTTTGTTAATCTTGCCTCGTTGCAACGCCAGTATAGTGGTTCTGTGCTAAGAGTCAATTACATTAGATTATAGCACCACACGTTTAAGGACGGGTAATATAAACACCTTTTTTACTCAATTCTTAATTTGCTAAACTTATGAATACCATGTTTAAAAACATATCCTACCAATCCTACAACAGATTCTACAGTCTGTATCCGGAGTCTTTTTATGCAAAATTTTTGAAAGGCATCTCAATGAGCCATTATCCATAGGTGCTTTTGATGCCCCCCCCCCCTAAAAAAATGATAAAGTAAAAATAATGAATAAATGAATGGATGAATAAATATATAAATAAACAATTAAATAAATAAATAAATAAATAAATAAATAAATAAATAATATATAAATAAATAAATAAATAAATAAATAAATAAATAAATAAATAAATAAATAAATAAATAAATAAATAAATAAATAAATAAATAAATAAACAAACTGGCATAGTCGTTCACACAAGATGTTGGTTTGAAATTAAGTATTTTGATCAATATCTATGAGAAACAAGCTAATGGTGCTCCATGTTTGGAAAGGAGAGCATTTAGTATCGGGAATGTGTTTGCGAAAGCCCCTGGAATTATTGTTACTCGGCATATTGTGAACATATTACGCGATGGAGAATTCAATGAACATACAAAGTCTATTCTGTTTCTTAAATAATGTATTTTAATACATAAATATTAAAAAGTATAATGTTACCCATTGCACACATTTTAAATTCTTCAATACATTCTCGCCGGCATTTATATCAACTTTGAAATAGGTTACAACAAAGAAATTAAAAAAATTATGTCCGGCAATATAGAATTAGGAGAATTGTTAATTCAATTTTGTCATTAACCCAAGTTAAATATTCTTTTTCAAATACCATAAATCCTTCCGTATAGTATAAGCATTCAAACGAGTATCTAGAATAAAAGGGTGTCCAGTTAAATGTGGATCACATTTCTGTGACCTCTGAATGCATTTAAAACGAAGAGGATAAACTTGCTGCGGAGATATGCAGTTACCACTTACGTACATATTGATCAACATATCAAATCATCCTTTCACTGTAACGAGAAATAAAAAAGACGCTTTATTTGTTGACGGGTTAAGAGCAAAAAGCATTGGATCAGAAGTGAAACGTCAACAACATTTAGACATCACCTTTTTAAACTGTTTTCTATTAACAACTCACTCCTGAGATGGTCTTTAGGCTGTAAGGCTGCCTTCCATGGCTGAATGAATATGTTCATGACGCAAGCCTCCCAAAGAAATAATTCAGTCTTCGCCTATGAATTGACATACACTACATTGTCCAAGCATAATTAAATTTGATAACACAGTACACAAACACCATGCGCCAAGTGGTGTTTTCACAACATATATATATATATATATATATATATATATATATATATATATATATATATATATATATATATATATATATATATATATATATATATATATATATTCATATATTGTTGGCATGTGGTGTCAGCAAGCTGTCTTAAATGCAAATGAAACAGTTGTCTACAAAAAGGGGGCTCATCAGTTTGAAAAAAAATAATTAAAGAGGCACCCTCATAGCAGAGTTGTCCACCAGGATATTTTTAACCGTAATAAAAATGTACAGTAAATAGATAATTAAAACCAGCACTCGACTAAAATACCCTTTCCTGCTTTAACTTACACTTTTTTGATATTATATGATGTCAAGTCAAAAGTGCTGTAACTAACACACAAGAACCGTTGCGAAAATAGTTTACGTGTATGGACATCAGCTAGGTGGTTGTTGGTCACATAGCACAACTTTCCAACTTGACTAAAAATGACGAAGAGGCTGGTTGCTGAGACGCTGCTAAGCAGTGGCTAGGTACAGGGAGCTTTGTGGCTACTTGCTGATCTATGGCTTATTAGTGGCCGTTTAGAGCCTAGCTGCTAAGCTTCCTGCAGCCAATGCCTACTAACATTGAAGGTTTGTGTGTCGTCCGTTTTGGTAACTATGTCCAAAATGCATTGGTGGAAAGAGCTGGTACTTGCAGCATACTATATGTCCATGTCACAACCATGTGGTGGGCATTATGAATTTTATTCAGTTTTCTGAGATACAGATGCAGTTATTAATATTATATCTATTACTGTTATGTCGATATTATGAAGCGCCAATGCAGGCAATAATATATGCGAGGCAGTCATTTAATATATCAGAAGATGCACAATATTCTGCCGAACGAGTTTTGAATATGCGGTATATCAGTTGTAGCTAGTGCTTTTCATTCTCCGAGTTTATTAGTTAATAAGGCAGGGTGTTTTAATGCTATACTCGGTACCCATATGGTTTTATTTCGATTTTGAAAGGTAAACTATCCCTCCCAAACAACAACAACAACAACAACAACAACAACAACAACAACAACAACAACAAAAGGAACCCTCCACCTCCACCTCCCCTTAAGGAAAATCAGCAACAAACACCCCAACCCCACGCTATACTATGAACCAATTCCAAGCTAAACTTTGCAATGGGTTTAGAGTCTGAAAATCAACCTCAATCGAGGAAAATCAACACATTTCTTGAATATTTTCTTATTTAGAAATGGTTTAGGAGCAGTTGCGATCAATTCAATGAGCTTCCCCCAAAATTATGTCACCTTATTCATTTTGAAAGGTTTCAGTGGATAGTCTTGTGCCTCTAAAAACTTACTAATGATTTCCTTTGAATACGCACCCCAGCAAAATCGTAGCCCTTTGCTTTTTGCGTGACCTCTGTTATTACTGTGAAATTATAGTCCTCCTGCAGATCCTACTTTTGTTTGCCACCCAAAACAAATTGTCTGCATTCAACGCGAAAGCTGGAATGGAACCATCTAGTAAAATATGAACGACTCCGAAAGTAAAACCAGAGAGGATACATCGGATCCAGTGTGACCACATGGAAAACAACTTGGCAAGCATGTGTTAATCTTACAGCAGAAGGCAAAAATTGTGTGAAGTTTGTGTGTAGAATTCAAGTATTTTCTCTTTTTAACATTTAAGAATAAGCTTCAAAGTGACCCTTTTTTATTTTCACTGCATAAGGGATTTAGGTACCTTGGCACCTCAAACTTTGCCTTCAGTTCCAGTGCTTTCGAAATAGTTTAGATTTTTGGGGAAAAAACATCTCAAAGGATCAATGTAAGGCTGTACTCGATAAGGTCAGCACAAGTTCATAAACGGCCCCATCTGAATGTACATTCTACTGAGTGGCACCTTAATGGAAAACATGCATTGCCAACGGGATGCTCAGCAGAAGATTTATAACAGCCAATCAGAGTCCCGATTGTATGTCAACTTTTAAAGACGAACTAGGAGCTTGGTGCAGAGTTGTAGCGGATTAGCCGAAAAGTGGTAACAAGCCACTGGGATGCCCAGATTTCTCAGCAGCTGTTTGGCAAAAAAAGGACTACTGAGGAACAAAGATTTTAATTCCATATTGCATTTGCACTTCTAAGTGGCAAAATCATTTACATTATAATATTGCTAAGCAGCTGCCAAGAAATGTCTAATAAGTGGATTAACACTTGATTGTTTGCAGAAACTCGGGGTAGCAAGGCCATAAGTGTAAAGGAAACCCCTCCACCCAGTGCTTGCTGATCTTCTGACAGGTAGTTGCATAATCAGCAATGCATACACTGACACTTTTCACACGCTGTACGTGCTAAGAAAAAAAGTCTTGTCTCTGTGCACAGCATAAATCTATGGATCCTCTTGCACAATTAATCTGTCTTGAGAGATGAGATGAACGAAACCATTTGAATATTTGGCAGCAGGAAATGGAACTGGGACAGAGAATGACACTGAGAATACAGACGAGCCAACAGGTGTCAATGTCTAATTGTTACATGAGACCAGTATACTCCAGTAGGTGTGTCAGGCCAGACAGGAGTGCCAACTGCCCATCACCGCTTGCTGTAATCATGGCAGTAAATTTTCAACATTATGTATATTTGCGTCATTCCTCAGATAAAAGATGTTGATGTATCTGTTGATTCTTTCTGTTTTGCCTCAGGTACACTTGCAGTCCATGGTATCCAATGCCAATAGTCCGAGCTAAACTTTGTATAGTCATTGTTCGGGAATGTTCCACAGAAAGTACAAACAGTACACATAGGTGTTTTAGATATAATGTGTGTATGGTTTTATGGCTTTGGCGTGTTGATATATATGAAATTAGTTGTTGCCTTGTGTAATTCTAATTGCATTGCTTAAAGCAGTACCCCCGAGTTGTGTTGGTGTACTGTCTACTCCACACTACCTTGGACCTTGATCAGGTATTAACTTTCTCACGGTGATCCAGGGGGTATTCCTTCATGTGACGTAATGGCAAACTAAGATGCAATTTGCCCAAGCTATAAACAGTTCAGGTGGTCAAATGACGTCAAGAGAGATATTTAAGTTAAATCCAATTTTCAAGAACATAATGTTGAAGATGTCACGGAAGCACCTTCCATCGCCAAAGCTCCGACAGACGTTTTCTGCTCCTGATCCTTAATCAAGAGTGTTACATTCTATCAAAAATGGCCGTGAAAAGTGAAGGGATGGGGTGGTTTTGGGGTGGAGAGCTTTCCTCTAATAATTATGTCTGAAATAGAGATCACATGCTGGGTGTTGCATCACGATCCTTGCCTTTCGTATCTTGATGTTGACACAACGAAACGGTACATGTACTTTTGCCTTGCAACGTCAGTAAAGATGACAATCGTAGGATGGTTTTCCACACTCGTACTGCAATGCAAAAAAGCGATGTTACCACAAGAGATAGGCTGCTTCCCCAGAGAGATTCCTACTACAATATAGCTGGGCGTCCCAAAGAAATATCAGACATGAAAAAAACCACATAGCCCTTATTAATATAACCTGCTTGTATTTTGAGTTTGTTAATTCATGCAAGAAAACGAAAAAAAAAAAGGACAAGCGAGATTCACTTTATGTACATGTATATATCACTTTCTGTTTGATGGCTAAAGTGAACAACCTATTGAATTATGTCTCAAATATATTTGTTTCGGTGCTGAGTCCCCGACTGCTCTTTAAGCTTCCCGAGAAAAAATATGTGGAGCTTGAACAAGGTAGCACATATTGCGCGTCAGCTAAGATGTAATAGAACTCAGAAGACTTTTGTATCCTTTGTAATGTAGTAAAGATTTCGGAGATTGGTGCGATCTTTACGTGCCATTGGTAATGTAGCGAACAAGTCATCATAATTTTATACTTTGATGAATTTAGTGACCCAAAGCTAATTTGCCTTCAGGGATACATAACACCGTCGTGTCCATATAGCATACATACATGGTGATAGCCAGCTTTTTGTGTGACTCGAGCTGAATCAATAAGAAATGCAGAACCACCCCTGTATATAGTCCGTGGGAAGCGCTCCTCTCAGTGGTGGGAGCACAGAGCGTCACATTCTCAGAGTTTTTATTCCATTTGTCTGTCGATAGACTGTGCTCCATGGGCTGGATGTTACAGTAGGTACCACAGAGAACCTGCCTGTGGGACCTGAAAAGTCCGAGAAAGCGACTTGAATAGCCCATTTTCATGCCTCATTTTAACAAACTTATCCCTGACACTTTACAATAAAATTTACATCACAATAAAGGCCTAAATCTCTTCTTTATTGCTGTGGTGTTGTTATTTTCATTGATATGGATGTTATTTATTGAGCGCGATGTGAAAAAGTGACATTTTCAGTGCTTTCACACCTTTTTCGCGTGTGTGGGCAATGGCCAAATTTGACCCTTTCCTTTGTTTCGGTCAGCGTCATTTTCCGAATGAGTGATTAAATTCAAAATTGCCATAGATAGAAAGAACAGATTCTAAGCTTTATTTTCGTATAAAAAACTTACGCGTACCCCCAAAAGAAGATTACAAAAAAATAAATTGAAAACTTTGAAATAAAATTTCAAAATGTTAGAAAAATAGTACATGATAAATTTTTATATGGTTAACAAGCTTATTTGAAGCAGAAGAATGTGAAAAAAATTTTGAGTTTGTATTATGCATCGCAAAAATACGCCGTTAATTTTTGTCATTGGCTCAGCCTGCCTAAAGCGAGCAAGGAGTTCCGCCATTTTTTCGTGTCGCCACCGACAATGCACAGAGCGTCAACACGGATCACACCTCCGAAATCCCCTGGACAGTTTGGTCTGAGATTGGTAAGTTTTATCAAGTATACATTATACAATGTCCTGGTGAATTATCAGAGGAATCTTTCCTTATTTTAACGAGAAATTTTAGTCTGAAGTGTAACGCGTGTAATCGCATTGACTCGATTAAACTGATAAATCGGCACTTTGGAGACCAGACCTCGTCAACTTGTGCGTCGTTTTACGCACGATCTAGATTGAATCATGCTTCTAAACAAATAACTTTGATTTATCAGAGTGTTATAAATAATATAGACATCAACTTGTATCAGAATTCGATGATTTTATTGACAAAGCGGGTCTTCAAAAATTTTTTGGTCGATGAAAAATGTAAAATCCAATATGGCGGATGTGCGATATCGCGATGTAAGCAAACGGAGCGGTCACAGATCGCACTGCCCTTTTTGCTGGATTTTTGTGAGTTCTTAGCAGTAAATTAAGCTTTAAATACCGGCAGTCTGCTGTTGTATCATGTCCAAATGAAATTCAATGTTTTAATGTGACATTTCGGATAAGGTGTGACGATGAAATTTGTAGAGAACTTTGTGCGTTTTATTTTTATAGTTAGGCCTAGTTAGTTTTGAAATTCAAACTTGTCGATTTTTTGTAAATATGCTGAATATTTGTCAAATATTTCTCTTGATTTGGAGACAAAAACCTTCATCTGACGTTTATACTATATATACTTGATCTTGGCAGTGGTACCATTTCCTCCCCACCCCCACCCCCTCCAACAAACTAACCAAAAGTAAAAACAGAACTGTGCAAAGTGAGATAATGATTGTTCTAATATGCCTGTGGCTTCATATCTGTTGGATAATTTTTACAAATACATGATACCCACACACATGTGGCAAAAACTTCTTAGTGGTACCACCCGCCCCCCTCCAAAAAAAAATAATAATAATAAAAAATAAATAAATAAATAAAGAACTGGGAACTTCGCTGCATGAAATATTGCATTTTAAATATGACTAGATATTTATTTTGGAGATTATCCCAAGTCTGGGTACAATTGTGTTTTAGAATTGGTTAAGCACGTTTTACTATACTAATGCAAAATAAATAGCTCTACATACATGTTACACAACAAGACTTGCTCAGCATTGATTTAATTTTCATCACAAAATTGCTATGTGATACCAATTAAGCACCTGTTGTGGCAACTTGTGCCTTGCCAAGTAGTGCAGTATGGTGAAATTTATAAATGTTAACTTTTTTTTCAGATGATATGAAGAGGCCAGATTGTTTCAAGCTGTGTTTTTAGCCAAGGGGAGGGGAAGCTGTCCCAGCCTCTAAGTCTTAAGATGCAAGTCAAAAACAGACAACTGCTGTAGTTGTACCACATATGGAGTCATCAGGGTCTTCCTGGGACCAGGTTGACCAGTGGCTAGGTAGGTTTATTTCCCGCCTATCCCAGGAAGAAAGCAAGACATCTGGTGGAGACAGCTGAGCAGGGCATGCTAAAGTGTCCAGTCAAAGAAAGACAGTCTTTAATTCTGGCACACCTCATTGCACCTGGATATTATTGGTGTGCAGTTTTTTTGTTTTGTTTAGTATTGAGAATATATATAGGCAGTGACATAACAAATCAATGTGTGTCGATTTAGTAAAAGAAAGAAAGAAAGAAAGAAAGAAAGAGAGAGAGAGGGAAAGGAAGGAAGAAAGAAAGAAAAAAAAGAAAGGAAGGAAGGAAGGAAGGAAGAAAAGAAAGAAAGAAAGAACATGGATAGGTTCAGGCCAAAATTATTTTAACTTGAAAAAAAGTATTTATTTGGATGTGAATAAATTTATCTCAAACAAATTATAAAAAGTGTAGAAGACTTAAGTGTATGTGTGTTGCGTTCTTATTAATAAACTATGAAAGTTATATCAACTGATAAATATGTGAAATTAATTTTCTGTGTTTCCTTTCTTTTCAGGACCACAGAGCAAACCAGCCGGCTTGACCCATAGTGTTGTCCAGGATGTGGATTTCCAGCTGGTGCAGTGTACCAGGGGTGATGTGACAAGGGGACTTCTTTGAGAGCTATCAACATAGTATACATCAGAACTCTTAAAATTAGTTGATTTAGTATGCCCACGAATGTTCAGTGCAAGCCAACTAAAAACAGAGATTTCAAGGATAAAGGCAAAACCAAAAAAACTTTTAAAGGACTTTCACAGAAAAAATAAAGCAGAACTGTATTTAGGAGAAACATTGTGCCAACATCAAGAAGAGGTAAATAGTCAAGTTGAAAAAGAGACTGTTACTGCACATAAATTTTGAAAAATTTGATGATACTATTAGATTGCCACAATAAACCGTTATCCCTGGCAAAGGGGAGTTAGGAGGCCATTTAATTAAATAAAATTAATTTGCATGTTGTTACACACATTAATCTGTTACATGATTGAGATATTTTACAGTATGAAATAGTGTAAATATGTTAGAGAATTTATCTTTAGTCAAATTTTAGAAGAAAAAAAATTAAAATTGACTTTTTCTGTAAATTTACATGTACTTGCCAGTTATGTAAAGTTTTCAACTTAATTTGCATATTTTTCATTGGGTCAAATGCTGTATGAATATTGCAAAACATAGCAGTCAAGGTAATGAATCTGTGTGACACATGTGAAACAATTATCTGCATTAAGTCAATTTTGGTGAATGTTTCAATATGTAGATTTTTCCTTTTTTCTGTTAACTGGTTATTTAACTTGTGGTGCCTAATTTGCATATTTCTGTCATTTGTGAATCAACTGTATAAGTATATTAAAAGGTGGTCTGAAGGAACATTGAATGGGGAAAGAAATTTTGAGAAAAATCAATATTAGTCTCAATTTGGTGCCATTATGTTGTTCGGTCAATTTTTGTATATCATTTATTTATGCAAATTTTAAATTTTGATTTGCATACTGGTAACAGTCATGGATCTATTGTATGATTAAATAAAATTATAGTATCCAACAGTATAAAGCAGTGCGAGAAATTTGGTGAAATTGTCTTTGCTAGTTCAATTTTGGTGAATTTTTCAATATTTCACATTTTCTTCATATTTCGTGTGTTGGCTAATTATGTAGATTTTCACAGCTAATTTGCATATTATTGTCACTACATTATCTGCTTTATCATTATATCAGAACATAGCATTCATTCTGATGAAACAGTGTAAGAAAGGTGGAGAAGTTGTCTGTGTTTTTCTAAATTTGGTGGCTCTTTGAATATGTAGGATTTTCTGTCATTTTGGGCATTTTGCGGACATTGTGATTTTGGAAGAATTTTCAGTTTTTGAGGACATATATCTGAAAATGTGTAACAGGCATATACTTAAAAAAAAATAGGCATGATATATGGATCATTCTACAAGTACATTTCTAATTTTGGGCTTCTTGCTTGTGTATTTCTTCTTCTGTAGTACCCTGAAAATGGTAAAAATGCTTAAAAATGTGTATAAATCAGTCGCAACATTGAAGTAAAAGTGATTTTTGTCAGCCCATAACAGTGAAATGTAATCTATTTCAGATTTTTTTATCATTTATAATAAAACTTGGTTGTATAATGAATGCAGATTATGTTGTTTTTGTTTCTTGGGGAGGTTCTTTCTCTGTATATGGTACCCTAAAGTTGTGTTTTTGTCCCAGTTTTGAAAAATCCCGAAAAATGTTTAAGTCCACATGTTGGAAAAAATTCGTTAAAAATTCATAAAAAATCAACGGATGGTCCGATTTCAATGAAATAAAAACTGTTTTTTCTCTTTTGGAGAGTTCTTTCATTAGGAATAAGTTAAAAGTGGGTTACAACATCAGAAAATTTTTCTCTGTGGTACCTAGTTACAGGGGTCACTGATGCTTATCATGCCACACATTATTATAAATCAGGTGTCTATGTTGCATCAAGGTCCAAGAGCCAACTATTCTCCTTCGGTTGATGTTTTATGTTACGCCAAACAAGATTGATAATGCAGCCGCACGTTTGCTGTCTGAGATAAGTTTCCGTCATCTTCTAAGATGACCTACAATACACGATAAAATATGCGATCCGACCGGGGGCAAAAAGAAAGCAAAACTTTGATGTATTGACTAGTAAGCTATTGTTTTTTTCACATAGAATTTGATTACAGAATCTGATGCCTGTAACTTGATAGCTCTGTCACAAATCATAGCTCTTAGACTTCTTCTGAGTGTCACTAGAAATCTGATTATTGAACGTCGTGTGCCTGTTTATTAGCGCCAAAACTTATTTCTGGAATGGCAACGTCCATGAAAGCTTCTGGAACCGTTGATAAGTATCTACATCTATGTAAATACATATACTGGACTAGTCCTACAGCAATGTCAAAAACGGCATTCTTAGCATCTTTCGAGATATTGTAGTTTTGCATCACGATATCTGCATATATGTCACGATTGTCTATATTACATTGTTACTTTACTTATTTATTGTTGTATTTATATTGCGGTTTAAGAAAGCAATCATTCGTAGTTGATTTTAAACGTAGTACAGTGGGATCAGAGACGAACATTTTACACGAATTGCCACTTGTACACGAAGAATGTTTTTACGGAATTATAGTGACTGACTGGTATGAATTGTCCATGAAGCAAAATAATTCCATCATACAACTAGTTTCAAATTAAAAAAGACATGACGATCATGATTTTCTCTTCTCTGCTGGCTGAAATTTGTTGTTTTCGCGAGTGCAGACTTTACTGCTATACACATACACTGTATAAGTGCTTACCTACAGTGGAAAAATGATATTACCAGGATGTAAGCCAAAATGTCAGTCTGACCTTTCAATATCACTGACGATAAAATTAGCATCACCAAAAGAAGCTACCTTGGTACTTTCCATTGATAATTAACAGGAACTAGGGGCCCAAGATCAACCTTTACGACATATCAACTATAGTTTAAAACATTACCCATAGTCAAATCATTCAACCCAACAATGACAGCAAAGTTAAATACAACAAAAGCCAGAGATTCAAAATTTACCAAAACATCAACCTACATCTTCCTATATCAGTCTGAAGAAATAAATTTCCCTCTTGACTTAACACAGTCTGTTTATCCATAAGAGCCAACATGTGGTTTCAAACTCTGGTCCTTCAACCGTTGAAATATTCTTCATTTAACAACAGACTTTGCTTTTTTTTCTAAAACATATAGGCCAAACCACTCGAAACCCCCCAAAATTAGAATTACGTCAAAGAAAAAAAAAGACATGGTACACCTGCCACTTTTATGAGCTAGTATGTCTAGATTTGCTAGGTTACCAAAAATAAATAAAGTTGAATTCTACTTAACACTGTACCCGCATTCCTTGTCAGAGAATGCTTACCTACTTATATAGTATTCATATGGTGGCCACAATGGAAGCTACATGACCCATATGACCCTGCATGCAACATCGAAGCAATTGGTCTAGTATTTCTATGGACAAACGCCGATAAAAAGCCACTAAAATGAAAACAAAACCCCCAGTGGATTATTATATCTTTCCCAAACTTGGCTGAATCCTACCTTGGACATGTCTGCGTGAAAAATCGCAGCACTCCATGCATCATTTTGAAAGGCCATTTAGTCAAGTGGAAAAACAGACAACAGACGTAAACGGATTTCATAAGCTCTGCTGACGGACAGCAGAGATTTAAAACCTTCAATCTACAATAGCGTAAAGTTTTTGTTGAAGTAGTGGTGGATACATTTATATCTGTTATTGAATGACAACTGTAAAGAAACAATCTTTAAAATTGAATTTCCATTGAGTAGTACATGTAGTTAATTGTACCGAAACCAATAAAATTGGTATATCCCTGTCAGCTTACTTACGTATTGGCTATTTAAAGCCTGTCATGTTAATGTTAATTTCATTATTTCACTATTGTTAATGGTAGTTCATGTTGAATTTGCGAGGATTGAGTTTACGATACAAGACAAATGTGCCGCCCAAGAATTTTTTAATTGCATATCCAGAGGGGTCTGTGATATATCTGAGCACACACTACACTCCTGGGAATACAAATTACGCTGCACCATTTAATATAAACTCAAAGTCACTTTGAAGCCAGGTAAGTCATTCTTTTGGCTCAAATCAGTGTCATATTACAAGTGGACATTATGAGTGATACATCTTTGGATAAATATTAATTTAAACCACTATGTTTCGCGTCATATATATATATATATATATATATATATATATATATATATATATATATATATATACATAAAATTATACGTAATTATTTCATACTACAATCAAAGAGACAACGTATATTGTCTGTCATGTCCCCGTGCACAACGATTAAGAGAATATATGGGATGCCACAAAGTGTTATGGTGTTTCTTCCGAATAACCATGTCTTTCACGAGCAAATTAAAGAATGTGAGCAGTGATTGGTTATTTGTCTGTTTTATATTGGCATTGGTTCCTTACATCATGTGATCTTTTAGATGAGAAATATTTGGGAATAGTGCATAATATTAATGAAACTTAGAGCTGCAATGCTTCTTTCGTAAATACCAGTACAGTGGGAGTATTTTTTTTACAACGCACCTCACTAGCAAAGATAATCATATGTATTAAAGGAATGACCCAGATGACCAATGAAAGCAAGTTAAGCCAAAGGACATATACAAATTGTGGGGTCCATGCACAATGGGAATTCTCAGCACCGATCTCAAAGGTGGGGTGCCGTTGGTTCAGGAGCCTGTAATAAATTGCAAGCTATTCTAGAATTTGGCTCTGCTAAGCGAGAAACTTCCTTTTGATAGTTTACACAGTTGTAGCACTTAGAACAGTGTCGTGTTTGTTTTAGTCTGGGAGCTTTAAAAGGTCCCCTAGCCGAGAAAAAGAAATGAGAAACCTACAAGGAAATTAGGAATTCCAGTTCAAGCCATTGATGTATTTACAAAGTATGGCGTATTTACGCAGGCATTGTGTTCCTCCAATTGCAATCACCCAGCGTTGTGAAAAGAACAACGATGAACAAATTTAATTTACGTATAATAATTAGATGACGTAAAATTAATACGGTCCTATTGTCTTGTTGAATAGTTGGTTGCAGTATATCTTAATTATAACGGTGAATTAAATGTATGATGTTTATGTACCGATGTGCCGATCCTACCTCTAGAGGTTACCTTTAACCCCTATCGGAAATATGCCGCATTATATGAAGACAGTTTTCCATTTGATATTGTCATAAAAATAAGACTTGATGAGTATGTAACGCACATTCAAATATCACAATATTGACGGGGAATCTTGTCCTTGATATCATGTAACCTTCCAGCAGTCAAGGGACCCTAAAGTGGAAGGAGGAATGCTTTCTCACGTGGCCTCTCTGGCATACCAAAATGAAGCCATGAACCGGGGTGTAATTGATTGTTGCAGCAGTACATATTGAATGAAATCATGTTGATTATGCGTTTGAAATATATCTTAGGCCCCATATCCTCGGGCAAAGTAAAGTGATTGGACACAATTATCTTACCCACAAATGTATGTGTGAAAATTATCTCCTCTATTAGCTGTCTCATGAAACAAAATCTCGAATGCATTTTAACCTCTAACTACCATCGTAGCAAACATGATCTAGAGAGTGTTTTCAGGAGTAATGGCCTCGGTACATAAAGGTTGTAGTCCAATTAATTTAAGATGGTCGGCAAAAACCGCAGCACAATACGTTTTGTACCTACGGACTCCAACAGTACTACTAGAATACCAGAAATGCAATTGCATGAGCGCAGAATATGCCTAGCTGGAATGCGCAGAGCATAATACTGAAAATCTAATACATCCCTGACTTGGGACCGATCTCAACCGATAAAGGTCAACATTGGTTTAAACAGATCCGTCATCTTTGAAATAGAATCTTTATTAGTGCAGGCATTCCATATACTTAAGTGACAATTCTCTTTGAAGTTTGACGAATTGTATTCTTTAAAAGACAAAGAAATTGTTGCCTTGATTATGGTATAGCATACTGCTTGAAGACCCATGCCATGCCCTCGTAAATTGAGCCAGAAGACCTGGCACACATCTTCTTCCGGACATGTAACACATGGAAAATAAAACAGAACGATTTCACACCTGAACAAAATAATCACGATAATTGCAATTGATTTGTTACAATAATCTAAAAAAGGCGGAGACCCGATCATTCTGTCTGCAGTGAATGTATTTGTGGCATATATCCGAGTATACTATGACTCAAAGAGTTAACGTTTTTTTCATATCAGGCATAATGCATGGAACGTACGATACTGACATCTTATTTTCTGTGATACATGCATGTAAAATATGCAGTGACCAGTGGCATATTCACGCTGAAACAGACTACAGTTCACTTAGGATTTTAATGGAGGGATAGTTGACCGAAAACAAAGACTGTATATTTGTAGAATGTGAATATAGACATACATACATATATATATATATATATATATATATATATATATATATATATATATATATATATATATATATATATTTATTTATTTATATATATGTGAACAGCAGGCAAGAAGATTCCCTATACAAACAAGTGGAACAATGAAGTTCTTTCATTGCTGATATTCGTTTTACTCACAAATAGTCATTGAATTTGATGTTGTGGACAGTTACCATACACACACAAACACGCTGAAAAGACAGCAGGGAGTCTTATTTTATATGAGCTATTCGTCACGCTCATGAGAGGGTTATTTAATAACAGTAGAAACAGTGTGGTTGATACCCAATGCACGCTTTCTTGCAGACTACTACCCTTCATTTAAAAGTGTAAATATATTTAATAAAAATTATGCAAAAATAAATGCGAATGAAAGCTTTGAAATTTTATAATCGAAACGTTACGATGCAATTACCTGTCCATTTTGTCAGTACGTTTTAGTACCACCCGCTACTCACCCACAAAATACTAAATATAAAAATACACCTCATGCCACTCTTTCCCGAATCAGTACTACTGAGAATACAGTTCGATTTTATATCGCAGCATTAATTTATCAAGTACAAATTGAATATACAAACCCATTCTTACTTTGGTTTTTCTAGACACTTTGAATTTATCACTCAATATTCTGAGGGATGCACTGAAAAAAACTAGTATATAATTATGTAATCGAAAATACTTTATTTGATAATTTGATATTGCTTCTAAATCTTTCTGGATGTGGGGAATTGGAATCTTGATTAATATGCTATTCACTAAGATTCTTAAGTAATTTCTGACCTATACATTTTGTCCTGTCTGTCATAGCAATCTCTAAGTTTTCTTCAACCAGGTGATTCTTATATCATTAAGACGTTTTCCCTTAGGTATCTCTAGCGATAGTGGATCACAATCCTTACTGTGGTTTTCCTGACAGTAGATTGCAAATACAGTTTACGTGTGTCGATATATTGATTTTGTAATCTATGAATATGTGTGTACCTTCTGTAATTGGTACTTTATCAACTTGTCAAATAAATATGGTTTGGGTCTGAGTCTAATGTTCTTATTGGTCCATATACTCTTATAATAACAACAGTGAATTGACGTAAATAGTATCTGTCCTTTTAATACTCATGTCAACATAACCTGACCCATTGCTGCCAAAGTCCCTCCAAAAGAAGTTGACGAAAGCATGTCCAATTCGATGAAAGGCAATATGCAAATTGTTATCACAGTTCATATCTATGCACGATATCATAAGTACTAGTGGGGAATCCATACACACCTACAGCACGAAAAACATGTAAACATCAGCCGTAGTGACACCACTGGCAAGGCCCAATTAAATGATTTGTTCAAGAATGTAATAAGAATGCATATTAAAGCCGATCCACCAAAAATGAATGAACAATCTCAATTGGTAAACATTTTCCAAAAAATCACTATTTATTGTATGTACTACATCCAACATTGTTTAAAAAATACAAAAATTGAATTTCTTTATCCACTTATCGACACATTTCATGTTTTCTACAGGGGTTTTACCAAGTATGCAATAATATTTGCTTCGATTCTATGATCCAGTAAAGATAAAGTTGAGCCATTTTGGCTTCTAAATTCTGAATTGACAAGCAAAGGTAGAGGACAGTTCACAGTACCTATTACAGGAAGAGTTGGCTGATATACCCATGACTCATAGTTGTATTTGATGTGAAGTCGTCTTTATCTGTTCTTAAGACAGCCCAGAACGGAGCTTGTAGTAATATAATTCAGCGGATTGTTCAAGACCATTACTTTTGTAACATTTCTTTTATTATTTCTCTTTTGAGAGGAGATACGACAGTACAAGTCCCAAGGCTTTATTTTATGTTTTTGAGCAAATTACCTTCAGAGCTGCAGCAAACAGATGTGATACTCAAGGTAATTTTTTTCGCCTCAGTGCAAAACCGGTGTATATTTCATGTTGCTTCAAAGAAAAGACCTTTCTATATTTAGAGGTCATGACAACATGCAAACGGCCAATTAACACCTAAATGGCCTTTTAAGAGAAGAGTATGAAGAAAAGACGCGACGCATGTTCTGAATGAATTAATTTGCCGTGTCTTTGTAGTCCTGGGACATGCGAATTATCACTAGCACACGAGTACTATTCACCCTTTCCTATCAAAAGTGTACGCTTGCTACATTTTCATGGATAGTAGTTACAGCACCTTGAAGCGTGCTTAAAGGATGTATTGCCTGTGACGTACGAGGGAAATAACAATCATAAAGGGCACCCTCTAAGCCCTTGTTTCTTCCCCGCAATCACTTCATGCTTCAACCCCCTGTGTCCCGATAGCCGCCCACATTCAGACTGTTCTGTTATGTTGCTGCACAAACAAAACCATATTTGGAAGGGAGTAAGCACTAAACGTAGACGGACAGTTGACCAGCTACAGCCACTTATCGTTGAAAGTTGCACGGTTATCATCACCTTTCCATTATGTGTACAAGCGGAAGTGGAATATCCTAGGGCTAATAATACAAGAGCTTTCACCCTCATTTGTGGTATCTCATAGTTTCTCCCATGTCCTTGGGGTATTACATATATATATATGTATATATATATGTATATATATATGTATATATATATATATATATATATATATATATATATATTTATATATATATATATATATATATATATATATATATATATATATATATATATATATATGTGTGTGTGTGTGTGTGTGCGTCTGTTTGCATTGTGTTTTCAAGCGACTTGTCTTTTTGTCCTCCCGTTTTATATTCTGTCATGCCAAACAATTAGTCATCTTGAGAGAGCTTTCATTAGGGAGGACGCTGAGTATGAAATAATCTAAAACAGCTCAATCCCTTATTTGACCCACCCACCCCCCACCCCCCCAAAAAATAGGAAAGACAATCTCTGGCTCACAGCAACAACAACGCTTTTGTCAGTAATCACTACATTTTCTTGCTTATGTCGTCATAACTTAAGTATATCCATTGATTTAAAATTAGGTAGACTTAGTTTTGAAGGCGAAACAGCTTATATAATACACAAGTGTCGTTGAAATCCAGGTCATATAAATAACGGCTAAAGCGTTTTCAATTTTGCCG
This sequence comes from Hermodice carunculata, assembly GCA_964020975.1. NCBI lineage: Eukaryota > Metazoa > Annelida > Polychaeta > Eunicida > Amphinomidae > Hermodice > Hermodice carunculata. The sequence continues at coordinate 77,090,004 of OZ026613.1, read as the reverse complement.
TGCTTTAGGCGTAATCAGTACACTTTAACTTTGCTCGAATTACATATCTCCTATTTAATGTTAACTTTTGAATACTTTTTGGTCGCAATATATCCCCGGTAAACCTACTGTACAATTTGGACGCCCTTGCGTTTCTGGCTGGCACTAAACTATAAATTTAACTTTGGCATGTATGAGATATTGACGTCCTTTGTGATTTTTAGTGCTACAACGACAAAGTTGAACTTTGACCTCAACTTTGATTTCCAAATGATTTCAAATCCCATACACCACAAAAGTATGCCTACAAAGAAGTACGCTGAATTGGCGCTTATATCCGATTTGTGTGTTGTTGCAGTTTATTCATAACGCCTTTTAGTATTAAAAGTCAAAGTTCTGTTTCCACATCCAGGCAGAATCGATCTTTCCATGAAGACAAGAATGTGCATCCATAGCGTTTTAAATATATTGGGTGGCATGCAGTTGAGTAGTTTCTTATTCGAAGCATCTATTTACAATCATCTATTAACAATCACGGCAAAATGTGCGGTGCTGATGTACCGTCAGGGGATTATGGCACCAGGCAAGCAAGTCTCTCTCTCTCTCTCTTTTTTTTTTGTTATTGGAAGCATGTGTACAGTAATGTTGAGAATACGTTATGCACCTATAAAAAACAGGCATTTTTAGTGCGAATATTTGACATAGTTTTGCAGTAAAAGCACTGTCTGGCCATGGTGTTTGCTATTCTGTTAACCATCAGAAGCCTAACGCAGTTGTATCGGCATGCAACTGTTTCTTATTTAATTTACCAACACTAATCTAGTTTCGTAAATGTCTTTTATTGAAAATGACATAGGCAAGTGGTCAAAACTTCCTTTGGCGACACTCTCTATGAATTTGTGCTTCCAGAGAGGGCGCCATGGAAAGCTACTGACTCAGCGTCTTCACGGTTAATCTACCAGCTACGTGAACAGAAAAGTCAGGATCAGCTCCTTTCAACAGACACATGGTCATCGCTTATCCCAAGGACACGCTTCGACCCTTCAGCTGTCTATTACTACCCTGTGACGAGTATGATATCGTCTTCTGCTATCTGGGAAACTTCCTGCTCCTAACATTACAGGTGTTATGTGAATCAGTTAACTGAATAAATCTGTCCCAAAACTCTCTTTACCATTTTCAATTAGTGCCAAAGTAAAAGGAGGTATTCGTGTAAATTGGGTCCCTTTGCTGCCACCTAGGTAGCAGCAAGGAACTTGAGGGAAGAAGCGCAGATTGGTGTATTAAGCAGGAACGATTGAGCTTCTGTGGCAAAATTAACAACTGGAAAATGCAAAAAGCTTATAGAAAGTCATGCATTAAGTTTTACAGCATAGAAACTTCTAAAAATACTTAGAAAATTTTATTGGTTTGGAGAAAAATGTTATTCCTGAATGGCTAAGTGACATATCTGGTGCAAAAGCCCTCGTCATGGCGGATGCATAGTTCTATTGCGTAGCAAATGATGGGACCAGAGCAGGTCTGCTGTGAATATAGCTAAGTATAACTGCATGCTATTAAAGAGTATATTTTTTATTTGCTTTTTTTCCGAAATGTGCCTTTAAAATCACCAGGAGTTTTTGAGTTTGAGGTATCAATATTTACCTATACTTGCAGGGTAGTTTATGCAATGGATGGTGTGCTGTAATATACATGTGAAAAAGTTACATTTGTGAATTCGTCAAGGCATTTTGGTGATGAACTTCTGTGGTGCAATGCTCTACAGGTTTGAGATTAATCGGCTTCCAAAGGGTACTGGAGAGCTCATGGCGGGGGGGGGTGCTCATTGATATTGCTTTTGCTACACCCTTTCTTGAGTATGAGTTCCTCGTGTTTTCGTATTACGTTTCCTGCATACCTTTTTCGAAAAAAGGAGGCTGCTGTCCGCAATATAAAAATCTCACATATATATACATGAAGCATAATTCAACCGGTTGTCCAAACAAAAAAAAATAACAAATTGCATCACAAATTCTACCACTTCAGCGAAAAACTTTTAGGTGTTCAACACATAGGTCTCTATTGAGATGCAAATTAGTTTTTTTAACTTTGTTCTTTCCATGGCCAGTCTACAGGACAAACAGAAAATGTACTTATGGCTCGCTCAATCAGAACACCGGGTATTTAATCCGCGGAAAAAAAGTCCATCCCAGTCTCCTGGCATTCTTGCACTAGAAACGACCAGCCTCCATCACGCCGATGATTCTGCCCCTGATGAATTCAGCGAACTCGGAGTTACGCGCATGCCAAAATACTGTGGATTCACATTGATTCCTGTATAGGAAAGGACCCTTTGTACACCCAGTAAGTACCCCAATAGCAGACACACCTTTCGCACATTTTGACCCATATCTCTCGTTCCGGACATTACCTTTTTGTGTGACGTACTGCTCAGGTCATACTCCTCGTTATTATGTCCGTGTTACATATCATATCACACACACACACACACACACACACACACACACACACACACACACACACACACACACACAAACACACACACACACACACACACACACCAATATTTAGTGCAGTCCATGGCTTGGCCTTTTTTTCTTCCGAAGTATACTGACGAACACATTTTCCTTGACCACATGTAACCAATGTGATCTTGCTCTTCCAGTTGTTATATTGTTGTAAATATTGATATATTTTTCCGACTGGACAGGGTTCAATGCCTACAACCTGTCGTCGTAGCTTGTCCATTGGATTGAAATTGTAAACAGTCTCCAAATAGCACAATGTCATCAGTGCGCTCTGCAGATAACTATATACAAAACATGATTAGACGACTGCAATATGATTTGGCCCAATAACCGGTATGTGTTTGGCAGAAAAAATAATCGTACACTAAGACTACAATCTATTCTCACATGCCGACACTGGAATATTCTATATGGCAAGAAAGGCAAATAATAATAATAATAATAATAATAATAATAATAATAATAATAATAATAATAATAATAATAATAATAATAATAATAATAATAATAATAATAATAATAATAATAATAATAAAAAAACTGAATAGTTATATGTATATATTCAGTTACATATCCGGTAGGATGATTGTACCTATGAAACACTTCTTTATGAATCACCACAAGACAAAGTTGCAATTCTAACCACTTAAGTCCAGTGGATGTACTCTTTACAAACATTTATAGGTTGATATTATGGACGTACCGCGTGCAGGAGGCAGGAAACTACATTGTATGCAAGCCTGCATTGGTAATGAAAACAACATTGGACAAAGTTTACCTTTATCTTCGTTTCTGTCTCCGTTTCTGTGAGTCTGTCTGGAACTTTAACAAGTGGTGTTGATTATGTGTTCTTTAAGCTTGACCTTGTGTTTGAGATTCTTGGTATCCCTTAGGACGTTTGTAACTATAAACATTACCGGAGCCAGTTATTATTAACGTCCAAAACAAGCCCTTTGGATTTGTATGCCTATAGTGTTGTCCTGTGATTCTCTCTTAGTTGTTTTGTTTCCTCCCCCTCCTGCTCTTCCTTCACCTTTTCTGCCTCTTCTGCTTCTTCTTTTGTTTGTTCGGTTTTTTTTTTGTTCCTTTTATGTGCTTGAAAAAAAACCACACATTTTTCTTTGGCCAGGGATATTAGATATAGATACAGCATTGCTTTGTTGCCCAGTCGTAAAAATTGTGCTGATTTGCGGTCTATCACGGATGAATATATTAAAAGGAAGTAAATATGTTTAAAGGAAGTAACTCGGTCATATGCACAAGGCTTTACGCCTGCCACGTGGCGATTTGTAACGGATCTGTGGACCCGAGCTGAGGCTGAAGGATCGCGAGGAACCACGGATCCGTGATAAATTTAACATGATGCAATCTAAAGCATATTCCATCATAGCTAAATTATTATGTACCTGAGAATTGCAGAACAGCGATGAAAAATTGTTCGAATGTGGGAAGTCAAATCGACCGCCAATATGGGACATCTGCGTAACAATATTGGCATTATCGAGTACGTATTGCCGCAGATGTGCGGCGTAAATACTCTTATGCACAAAAAGTTGTGCATCAAATTATGCCTACTATCATTGCCGTCGGCTTCTAGAGTAGAAATATTAATGTGCTGAAATAAGTTAAAAATTGCAGCGATAGCAATGCAAACATATCAAAAACATGTTGGATTTTTCTGTTGTTTGTATTCGGTTGCCAAGGTCATGATTCCAGAACTTCCTTGGGGAAATTCGTTTAAAGGAATAGACAAGGGTAATTTAACTATTTTGAACTTTAAAGTTAAACTGGGTGGAAGACTCTTTCTAACCATAGATGAAAAAACATAGATTAAAACATTTTAACAAAATGGTGCACGGATATGCACCAGCGTACTTATGTAACCAAAGTCATAGAAATGTATCACCTAGATATCAATACAATATCAGGTCCAGCGTACTTATGTAACCTAATTCGCAGAAATGTATCACCTAGAAATCAATACAATATCAGGTCAAAAAACAAACTGACTGAATACAAATGCAGAATCAATTTGTACAGAAAGTCCTTCATTCCTTCTACTATTCGACATTGGAATATGCTCTCACCTGCCGCTCGTTATTCAGAAGATGCGGAATCATTTCAACGTAAACTGGATTGAGACAAAGCGAAAACTAGCGACTTGTTTTACATTGGTATTAGAAATCTACATAATTTACATGCTAGGATCAGGATGGGCTGTAGCCAGTTGAATCAAGACATGTATAAAATATGACTGTTGGGTTCCCTGCTTGCACATGTGGTGCGCCTGCTGAAGCGTCTTTCCATTATTTTTTGAATGCCCAAATTATATCATCCAAAAATATGATTACAATTAATAATCATACAACTGGCACCGTTCACTCTAAATACCTTACTGTATGGAAATAAAGAGAGCCGCCGTGGCCAAGTGGTTACGGTCCTCGCTTTGTGTGCGAGGGGTACGGGGTTCAACTCCCGGCCGATCCAAAGGGATTCTTCCCTGGCTCTTCACATGCAGTGACCACTTAACTGTTCAAAGGCTTAGTGGGACATGCTTGGGTTACCTGTGCCTGATTATGTCAGCGGCGATGACGGAGGCTGCAAGTCCCCTGACTCAGTAGTGGTCGCTATAAGAAACGCACTCACGACAGGTCCCCGCACACACGTGTGAATGGCTGATTGAGTGGCGCGTGCAAGAGGGCCCTGGGGAAGATAAGCGTCAGCTTACCAGGTTTAACCCTCTATAAATAAGGTTTACCTTACCTTACCTTACCTTACCTTACCTAAGTAATGACTGCTAGAACGCACACTATAAAATTAAATTTGACGCAACTCAGAATTTTATTTTTCAGGTCAGAAAGAATCAAACCACCTTAAATTACCAACCCCCCATATATATATATATATATATATTTCTGACTAAGTACCTGCATGTCCCTCTCTCTGTCCCGTATATGTCACCCGTCTAATCTTGTCAGTGTTATGTCTGTGTTATTGTGTTGTCCTGTGGCTTGTGCTTCTTTCCTTTACTTTTTTTTACATGCTTACTATTATTGCACATAATATGATAACACTTAATTAGCCAGTGACTGAGTTATACACATTGCATCTACAATTGTTCCTAATTGTAACAGAAGTTTATTTGTATTTCAACAGCAATAACTGTAATCATTTACATTTTTGTTCCACGACGGAAATTCATACAGGGCATGGTGCTTGTTTTTCCAATCGTTTTCTTTAAATAAAATATGTTTAAACGAACAGTTTAATGATAATAATAATGATGATGATGATGATGATGATGATGATGATGATGATGATGATAACATTTAAATGTAACCCCCACATACGAGAAAATTAAAATATACATCGAGATGATCAGATATACATGGTAAAGAAAAACAAAAATGTATTGCACCAGTCTTACCCTGAGTACTTCACAAGTCAGCTAGGGTATTGGTAAGATTTTTTCCTCCTTTGTGTTACCTATGCTAATTAATCCGATAAGAGCGATTATTTATTTCAGTTGGGCAACTCATGGTTGCTGTGATACTATCAAAATGCATTGTTGGGATCACTTCACAATGTACCTTTTTAGTTAAACTATTTATCAGGGTCAATGGAGTACCGCATGGAATTAAATATTGTTGTCTAAATACGGAGTGCTTGTTCTGATTTTATAGACGTCATCAGCGTGACGCAATTTAAGTGATTACAGTCACGTTAGCACGGGTACAACTGACTTGGAATCAGAGCTGGTATTATTTGACTGAAATCATCTTTTTTTCTCCTTTGGTAATGTCAAGCAAGATAATTTGACAGGGCCGTTCTTGGAATTGTATGTCATTGGTGGATAGTTCCACACAGCCCAGGCAACATGTACTTGTTGGAACCTTCAAACATTGCGCCGAGATTTGCAGTTTTAATTATGCAACTGTTTGGTGTATACGGTCCAAATTGCTGAAATTGTTGCCATTAGTAGTCGTTGTGTTTGTATGTGCCAGAAGTACATATATTTAAATTAAAATGGGTTGTCTTTTCCCAAGTAAAAGTCAAGCAGCCGCTTTCAGAAAATAGAGTGACCGGCAATCTGAGGGTGCCAGACATGCTTGATGGTGACATGTCCATAAGTTCATTTGGCTGTTGAAGCCTGCAATTTTCCAAGTTTTTGCATGAAACGTGATAATAGTGATTAAGTAAGGCATATATTTAGACATAGATATTGACTGCATTGGCTATGCAGCCAAGCGAGATTGGATTCATATGTACAAGAATTGAGATAAAATGCTGTACGGCAAAAAAAGACAGTTCGCATAAAATAATTTTCGATATTTTATTATGAGTGCCCCTCCCCCCCCCCAAAAAAAATAAAAGGACATAAAAACACCACCCCCAAGAAAAAACAAAAACAAAAACAAAAAACAAAAAAACAAAAAACAAAAAACCAAAAAAAAAAACAAAAAACAAAAAAAAAACAACAACAACAACAACAACAACAACAACAACAACAACAACAACAACAAAAAAAAAACAAATAAAGAACAAAGAACAAAAAACAAAAAACAAAAAACAAAAAACAAAAAAACGGAAAAGGCGAATGATTTTTGGTAGAGTGTCTGAGATTGCGGACAACAAAAAATTGCTTTGGCACTTAATAAAGTGTGCAAAAATATACCTAGAACTATATCACTAGCAAGTCCCATTATTTTCCTCAATCATATTGAAGAGTAAGTCGGATATAGGCCTATCTATTCTTCGTATTGTTTTGAATGGACTTGAGTTTCTTTAGATAAATTGAATGTATTAATATAGTTTTGAACGTCCAGGGGTTTCATGATAGATTTTCGTTTGTTTAATGAAAATCTCATTCAGGTGGTTCATGCATCAAAAAAACACTTCGATTTTTTGAAAAAAAAATCAAGGAAATTCCTCCAACAGTTGAGGAAGATTAATTAGTAACGCGTCGCCTTTTTTCTTCCAGAGTCCGTCAAAACAATAAATATCTGCACAGATTCATAATACCATACTTAACATTGCATTCACGAGGGAAAAATTTACAGCCATTGTGACCAATATTATCCATTACATTGAGATCTCGATTTTGTTAATCAAAGAAAAAACAAACAAACAAAAAATGAAGCAATAAACCAAAAACAAAAAGAAAAAAAACAAAAAAACAAAAAAACCCCCAAAATACTAAAACAAAAAAAAACAAAACAAAAACAAAAAAACAAAAAATAAAAAACCCAAAGAAACAAACAAAAACAAAAACTAAAACCAAAAAACAAAACAAAACAAATTAAAATGAAAAAAACAAAAAAAGTAAAAATAAAACCAACAAACAAACAAAAATGAAAAAAAAAACAAAAAACAAAAAACAAAAAACAAAAACGAAAAAACAAAACCCAAACCCCCCGAAATAGCCGCCCAGGAAAATATGAGAATGATCTGCTTTCCTTGTAAATAACAGCATACATTAGTTCATGTCAAAAAAAAAAAAAAAAAAAAAAAAAAAAAAAAAAGAAAAAAAGAAAAAAGAAAAAAAAAATAGCGAAATGACACTTTTTATTTTTTTTAAAATTAAAATTCTCATCGTGTTTTGAATATTTAAATATTTTGTAGCACCCTTTCCGATGAATATTTTGATAGAAAAAAAAAAGATACTGCAACCTTTCGAGCGTGCAATTCGCCACGAGGAACCACTCTATCCAAGGACAAATGTAGGCCTGCTGCCCATCAATTCTGGTATTAAACCCATATTAATAAGATTTATTGAGGCGTCGTATTCCAACTTCGAAGGATTTTTAATTTGGCCAAAAGGAACATATGACGTGGAAGTGTCCGCGATCCGGGACATCTGTGCATGGATAATTGCTCTTCCAGAGGAGGTCTTCATGGCTGGGGTAGGGGGTGGGGTGGAGAGATAGACTTCAAAGTCCGGAGGCTTGGGGGTAAATAAAAAAAATCATGTCCGGCGGATAGGGGGATTTCGCAATTAGCACGTCAGGGTTTTTGGGGGGGGGGGGTGGTACAAAGCATACGTGCCCGATGTACATGGTACAAATTTTACATGTGGCATTACCATTATATTATAAAATACGGCCGAGCCCTGTTAAATAGTACTTTATGCTGCAAAGTAGTATCTACAGAGCTCCTGAATACCCCTCCCTAGACTTTCGTCTATTGCTCTCCCAAGTGACAGAACTTTTGTGGCCTTCCAATTTTTATGAAATACGGCTGAGCTCTGTTAAGTAGCACTTCGTGCTGTAAAGTGGTGTCAAATATTGAAGTTAAAATATTTGAGCAAATAGTATATATAATTATCTATTCCGTTTCCGTCCGATATTTATGTCCATACCGAGTTCCGTACAGCAGTTCGTGTTTTCTACTTCACTTTTTTCTTTTGTCTCATTCTGGCCTCGGAACCAGAGAATATATGGTCGCTCTCACTTTGGCTGGAACCGTTCGGCTGTGCAGATCGTTGTTGCCCGTCAGGGCCCTCCTCGTTACCATGTGCATAATTTGTATTATAAGTTCAGTTTTACATCGTTCCTGCACTATGTCAAAGTAAGTATATCGTCGAAATATCTGTCAGTTTCCGATTTCGCGTGAATTATTTTTGCTTACACAGATAATTTTTCACCTTGATAAAAAAAGCTTGCTCTTTGACACGCTTGTGATACACACGTGTCTTGGCTTGTAGGTTTGCGTTGAGCCTGCGCTGTGATTACCTTTTGTTATGAGTTGATCAAGAGCACCAAGGTCCACTAATTTGTGTAAGTAGTAATCGTAACTTTGAAGTTATGTATATTAGAGCTTTGTGATATATCTTTCTTTGGTCTTTGTCTGATAAAGGTACACGTGCTCGATACAGAATTTCGTTTATGGCATAAATCCAGAGTTATCCGGTATATGATAGTTCAAATGCTTGAATAAGTCTCACATATAGCTTATCATAAGTTATGGGAAGGTATATCGTAGATCGCGAATTTGCAGTTGGGCTTTTCAATGTATTCTAAAACCCGCGTAATTCGGTCACATGTTCCATAGTGCATGTAAGGTATTTTTTTCCTGTCAATAAGTACACGCAAAGCCATTTATCAGTTATCTTGTGATTTAGTTTCATTATAAGATTTTCTCACGCGTTTATCTTACGTAAATATCAGTTGGTCAAGTATCGGTAACGAGATCATTAATATGCAGTTCTAATTTTGATAAGTTATCTTTGGTACTTTTCATGCACGGCTTATCATTGACTCTTGCGTACGGGATTAATGTATTGTTTTTGCCGCTAGATGGCGTTACCTGGTTATTTTTCACATGTATTTTCTATATCGTACCTGGTGTCTAAAGTTTAACGTTAATGGTTCGTTGATAATGGTATATATATATATATATTACGTGGATTGTATATCAGGCTGGAAGATAGGAAGTTTTGTAATTAATTTCTTTCTTTACAGTCATTGCATTCTGCATCCTGTTTGTCTTCTACGTGCTTTCCGTCTGTCTTCTACATGCACCTATGCATCTGTGTCGTCCTCTAACCTGTCATCAACTGTGAATAAAATTGCAATTGAACAAGCTGTTATATCTTTGGTCGTGATGTTAAACCCGTAGCAAAAGTAATTAACAAGTGGTATGTACAGAGCTCCTCAATACTTCTCCCTAGATTTTCGTCTATCGCTGTACCTTAGACGTGTAGCCAGTTTCTACTTGTATTTTGTTGGGACAGTACCATATTGTCTACCAGTGAAAGTTTTCTGTGATTGAGTTTGCATGTCTATTGATCTCACATTTCGGTCGATTTTAGTGCTACAAAGTATGTGTATAAAAATCACATAGGCTATACCACTATGGGCCCCATAATAGACATTATAAAGTCCAATAATATGCCAGCTGTTCGGCAGAGTATCCATAACCGGGAGAGACCTATAACCGGAAGCACGACGAGGCCAACAGTAAGGAACAGGGATGTATCGTCGGCAAAACGCTTGATTTCAGATTCGACTATGTTTACCAATGTCGCTTATGTATATTAAGAATAGTGGTGGTCCAAGAACTGAAGCTTGGGGAACGCCAGCATTAATTAGTCCCCAATTAGATATTTAGCCATTGATTATTACACATTTTTGCGGTTAGAAAGATAATCACTTAACCACGAAAGACTATTTCCAGTTATACCGATTTTGGCCAACTTATGCAGTAAGCCCTGATGCCAAACTCTGTCGAATGCTTTCATTATATCTAAAAAACGAGTCTAAACTCTTTCTGTAAATCTACAGCTAAGCATAGTTGATGATAGAGAAAGTAACTGGTGAACATTTTAACCAATAAGCCCCCCCCCCCGCCACACACACACACACACACACACACACACACACACACACACACACACACACACACACACACAAACACACACACACACACTTTTATTCCAAGGACACCAATTGAACAATATAAGCAGTCATAAGCATTTGGGCTTGATAATAAAAGCCGATCTCAAAAGGAACGAACATATTAACCAAATTGTTTTAAAAGCAACAAAGCAATTAAATATTATGAAATCAATTCAGAACGTTTTGGACCGCAAGTCATTGGAAATTGTGTGAATATCATATGCGCGACCCAATCTTGAGTATGCCAGTATAGTATATGACGGCTGCACACAGGATGATGAAAGCCATGTGGGAAACGTTCAGCTCATTGCGGCACGGGTAGTCACCGAGGCAATGAAAACTACTCCAACAGCATGACTCTTTGAAGAACTGGATGGGAAACACTTTCCAAATGCATGAGAAATCCAAATTGATTCAGATGTAAAAAAATGTTCATAACCTAATACCAAGTCACATATCTTTCCAAATATTCGTTGCGTGATAGGACTTTCAATTCTAACACTCGCAGGCGGCATGATTTATCCCACTTTAGTGCTTTTACAGATCGGTTTGATCAGTCCTTTTATCCTTCTGTCACATGTCTATGAAGCCTTCTTCCTTTAGGTAATCGAAATGCCCCTTCCTTGTCACAATGTGAAAGAAAAATACAGACTCCTTCTTTACGCCCAGTGAAAAACCCTTTTCTTTTTTACATTGGTAAATGAAAATCTGCTGTATTACATTATTATTACTACGTATGGGTCGCATCCAGCTTAACACATATTTGTTTCTAATCGGTGTTAAAGATTCGCCTTAGCTGTATGTATGTATATATATATATATATATATATATATATATATATATATATATATATATATATATATATATATATATATATATCATTATATACGAATCCCCCAAACAGCAGCGTGTCTTGCTTCGTCTCTTCCTGCACGTGATATTGTCTAATTTCGCAAGATATACATATATATAGGGCTGGTCATTTTTTAAGTTGAATAATTAAGTATGTTTAAACCAACCGGACGCACGCACCCAGGATATACTATTATGGGCTAAGTTTCTTCCCGTGTGACGATGGCGTCGAGACTGCTGAATCTCTGCTGATACATTTGGCATCTGGTGCGGCACAACGTATTGGAGTACCCCAAAACATTGAATAAACAGATCATAGCGAGGTTGTCCATACGATGTTTATATTTCAGTAATTTGTTTAAAATGGCTTTTAACACATGTGATTAATTTCAAAAGCGTCAAATCTTATTATTTTGTTTATTTTACAAGTTATTTACAATTAGCGGCTAATTTTAATGAAGCAAGACTAATGGAGTCCGAGTACACGAAGTTGCCTTCATCGGTATCAAAGGTACAGTGTATATCCTCTCTTACATCTTGCACTCGTAACAGAAAGCTTCAGAAGCGCTATCTGAGTCCTAATCCTATGCAAATATCAAAGTTTTTACACTTTAACGGCCTCAAAATAGCCAGATTTGCCGCTTTTATTGTACCCGGCATCCATGCTTTCACCAACTAGTCTGGTAAGGATTTCAAGAAAAGGCCCTAAAATTCATGTTGGGGAGGCCGAAAGTGTAGAGCTTAACGACTATGTCACAACCATAGCACATATAATGGGGGGTTTGAAAATGCCGGTCTCCCTGATATCTTTGTGTATTTGCCTGCACTACAGACCTTCAAAGTAACATAGGTGATGGGCCCAGTTTTTGTCCAGGAAGAATGACTTGCATTCAAAGAACTGATACAACATTTCTGCAACAGATGTATTTGCTTTATTTCCCAACAAAATATGAAAAAAACACAGTGAAATATAACGACGCAATGTCATTTCAGAAAAAAAAATCGTTTGAATACAAATTTTAATTGTTTAAAAGACTTATTCCCCTTATATTGAAATGCATAAAATATATGCAAGAATAACAAATCACAAAATTGCTGCCCATAATCGTATGCAGAACAGTATCTTGTTGCCACCAATCAACAAAAGGTAATTATATCTATGATGTAATGTAAATTAAGTTCAATTAATATCATTTATATAGTCACTAAGAAAATGCAAATAACCATTTGGTGTGGTTAAAGACGAAGGGTGTGTTGCTGCAGACTCATGTCAACGCTTGCTTGATAATCATGTTGGATTAAATCATGCATATATATATATATATATATATATATATATATATATATATATATATATATATATATATATATATATATATATATATATATATACATATATATATACATATATATACATATATATATAATCAACATAAACATCTTATATAATATATAGAACTTGTAATGCAAGTCTATATGAAACATATGTTTGGACATTGTACACTACCAATAATCTGCATGATATATCTTGATGTATGGCAATGATACTAAACGGTAACAAAATGCATAAGACTAGAAAATAAATTATCATCAAGATTATGCTAAACAAGGTCTACTTGTACTGCAAGAAATAGGCATAAAACACACGAATCAAATACAGATGCAAATAGTGTTATCCTCATGTCAGCCCTCAACATTAACAAATCCAATTAATGCATGGCCATTGCCACCATTTCCCATCTATCCTGCATATATATATATAATATCATACAGAGCCTAACTCTTTAACGTCCTGTAATTTAAACATTTGAATGACACAACTTACATATGTGAAACAGTATCATTGCCTGACATACTTAGTGCAAGTATATATTAATAATACATGTATTTAATTAAATGAGGACCGAAGGCAAAGATAACTAACCTTGTAAATATATTCTATAAATAATTACATTTTAACTTAAAAAAGCAGATCTGTATGCGATACTTGCTTATACAATATCTATTTACCATCTATACTATAATTGGGTAATGTATCTTTAGTTGCTTCTCAATAAAAGTTACATATTCAACATTTGGAGACATAAAATTTGACATACATGTAGTACACTGTTTTATGTTATGTGGATGTAAATTGCAAAAACCTAACAGCTTTTAAGTTCAATGGACTACTAAAACAAATTTAAATTATGAAATAGTAAACAAGCATAAAATAGTCTGGAGAAGTGAAATAACTTGGATTAATGGAAAAGTACTTTTTATCACAGATCCAAGAAAATATTATGATTGAAGATATTGTCAATCTGTGTATGATTAACAAGTAATATCTATAATAAAAAATATATGGCCAGATGATGAACTACTCATAACTTATGCACATCGCACACAATTTTTATCACAGAACCTTACCGAGAAAATATCATCATTGAAGACAGTTATGGATTCCTTTGCATATCGCAGCTCAAGCTTGGTGATTCTATTCATCTGAATGGAACCACCAAGCGTGAGTCGGGATACGGGTTACATGAGGAAAGGAATCTTTAGCTGTCCATTATCATTGATAGTATCTTTAGAAAATATCCATCAGTTCAGTTGGATTACAATAATGTATTGATGGCCACAGATGATCACATGTAGCCATTTGTCATGAAGTGTGTCAGTTTGTCTTCACAAAAGGATGTCGTATCTGTACAAAAGCATGTACAAAAATTAAAGACAGTTGGTGAATGAGTAAAAAGTATTTCCAATTAAACTATGTAAAGTAGATAATACACCATGTAATTTATATTTACTGGTGGTTACTGATGCCAAGTCCTTCACACAATACAATATTACCTTCTAAGCACATACACTCGTCTGACACCAAAAAGTGGCTAGATGATTGAGGTGGTCTTGTGTCACAAAAAATACGAGTATTGGGTGTTTATTATATATTTGGTGTTCCAAAAGGTGTTGCCTTTGTAGCAGATAACACCATGGTACAATATTACTTTATGCTACATGTACTTTTCTCCATTCAGTATGAATAATCGCTACTGTATGGATAATTGAAGGATTGATTGGTTAGTTGGTTGGTTGGTTGGTTGATTGATTGGTTCATTAAATGACTGATAGATTGGTTGGTTGGTTCACTATACATACATTTTCCATTTACACATTCAGTACGGGTAATCACCATTGATAATGTTCATGCTTAATGGAATGGTGGGTTGATTGTTTGATTGATTGGTTGATTGATTGACTGATTGATTAATTGATTCACTATACACACAAGTTTCTGTTTTATTGAGTTGACATTTTCACAAAACAAATCCAGGAAACAAATCAGATAGTCTACTATTACAGAAAAGACCATTGGTATGTTCCAAATTAACTGCTTTCCTTAATGTAGGTTTGGTGTTTTTAAACAAGTAAGATAGATTTTTTGTAAATACCTGTAATTCATTGCTTGTAACAGTAGGTCAATTCAGAGAGAGATTTTTATATTTTTACTGGTATGTCTTGCGTGAATATATGTTAGAAAGCAGATCTTATCTATAGAGATAAACCATGATATAAAAGCCCTCTTCCTGAGCCAAATGTCATGCATGTCATTATAATATTTACTGAGTGGGGAAAACAATGGCACATTATGAATACGGACATGTGTTTCTGTGGCCATGTTCTGTTTGTTTGTATCTATTCAAGCTACCGGTACCTCATGCACTAAATATAATTTGCCCATTGTGGTCCATTGTTTGGTAGGGATGGTTTCCATTTGCTACATCAGCAGTGTATCTAAATTCGTACTGAACATTATTTACCTAACAGTATCAAGTACCTATGTAGAGACAATGGTTAGGCAGGTATACATCATTTTTATTTTTCAATTTAAGTATGCTATGAAGAAATACACACCCTGAAGACTCCCTACGCTCGCCACATGTGTAGCCTGGCGGCCATCTTGAGGTGTCACAACTTGACCCCCCCCCCCTGCTGGGGTCATAGCATCAACTATTTTTTTGGAGACAGGCCATTTCATACTCCCAAGGGGTTAACCTAAACACCTGGTATGGCCACCAACCTCTACACTTTCGGCCTCCCCATATGCCCACTTTGGCCAAATCCTTACCAGACTAAACGGCATGTTGTTGAAAGCTGGGTGAAAGTGCATGGTTTGATCGATCGCCATGATCGTATTGGTACACATGACTAAGGTTCATCATTATTAATCAAGAAGGTCATATGACAATCTGACTACATCACCATCAGCCAATAGAAACGATCGTTTGAAAAACAATCCTAACCTTTGATACAGTGATGTGTGGCATAAATCAACCGCATTGCAGGCACATTTAGCCAACGAGAAAGCATTTTACAGATGTAGACGAAGTTTTGAACTTTCCAATGACACCAAACATGCGGTGTTCACCAAATGACCCAGTCCAACGAAGTGCAGGAGCGAGTGCGATTTTACCGCTGTTTTTACATTGTTTTGCCAAAGTTTTTCAGCCGTGAAAGTTCTAAAAAATCATTGTGTAAGGCACATTTGCCCTCAGTTTAATTAAATCCAATATTTTTATGTGGCAGGGTGTGCGCTCTTAATTTCGACATTATGTTTTCTTGGCAATGCCAAACATCACAAAATTGCTTCGATAGAAGACCAATTTGGCAGAAACAATGAATGTTAACAAAAAATGAGGTTATTAACGAGGTACAATGGCCGCAACTTCACAAGCGGTCGGTGAAAAACTGTATGCTCACCAGGACTGAAAAAACATCAGAAAATTTGTACGCCCTATTTTTAAATTTCTGGCTTGCACCAATCAATATCACTACATTACAGTATTCTTGCGACATTCTGAATGAATAAATGACCTGTACGGGCAATGGGGAGGGCGGAAAGTTTCAATTCGGTAAATCATTTGGAAGAAAAAATGGTTTAAAAAAAAACCCATCTCTCGTCACTTTTTTGGAAGAACACTGCTGATAAACCGGGATATGTTTTTATGTGGCCGAAACTGGGATTTTGTTATACACGTCCACATTACAAAGAGTGGTTGCGTGGCTTTTTCGTCAATACATTTAGAAAAGAAATTATAATTTAGTGAAAATTAAGCTGGTATGCGCTTTGAAAACCAAATAATTTCATGTGGACGATTACGAACAATCTTGCCGGGAATTTATTCACACATTGGCAAGTTTTTAACATGACTGTACCTGAAAAAACTACAAAATATGGGAAAGCGGGGCCGAATAGGCATGAGGGTTAAATGAGCTAGGATTACTTTTGAGCGTCTCTTGTGTCGGGGCATTATTATAATTTTTTTTTCAATACTGCACTTTTATGTTATAAGGCTCTATTATAAACACATTAAAGACGCAGATAAGACTTTTGATAAAATAAATCCATTTTATCCGCATTTCAAGAATTGTTCATTTTTTTACAACATAATGACCCAAGCAAGCGTAGGGAACATGGCTTTCACTCGTGTCAAGAAACATTTTCCCTATTTTAATTTTCATGGGGGATAAGTTTATTATATAATCTACATCATGTACTCAACAATAATGCCACAAATAAACTTTGTTTTCCTTGTTTTTCTCCATGAAGGGGTAAATTTTATATAGGCAGCCCGCTGTATAAAAATGGTGTGGCTCGCTTTACATGAATCGTAGTAATATAGTCTGCCACGTCTAGAGATAAAAAATGCATATATATATATATATATATATATATATATATATATATATATATATATATATATATATATATACACATATACATATATACATGATATAGGCCTATGTATGTGTGTGTGTGTTTTCATAAATGGCATACATTTCGGCCAATATCTGCATAGGGGAATATATAAGCTTCATGTACATGCCTCTAAAATCTCACATTTGAGTGTTTGATTTAATCTTTGATTAGGCGTGGTAAGGAACCATGATCTGGGCTTTAAATCCCAAAGTGACGCCGAACAATATCAGGACTTACTTCGTCAATCATAGGTTTAATTTTTGAACATCAGAGATCAGAATTCGAAATGCAAATAACTATAGGCTATGGACATAAATATTGGGGTTTATTATGGTTATTTTAAATTTTTATTTTATTCCATCCATTGATTGGTTGATTGATGGAGGTGGTGCCGGTGGTATGTGCTTCAAATCGCACAGTAGACAAGCGAGCATTTGTGGATAAGTATATATTATGTACAGCGGGAGGAGGCGGGGGGGGGGGGCTATATAGGAAGGGTGAAGTCGAAAAGTCATTGAATCATGTACATGCGTATACAACAGAAGCGCAAGGCTTTGTGTCTTTGTTTTTGTCATGTTTTATCAAGAAAATTTTACGGATGCATATAAAGGAACACACCTGTCAAGAAAGTTGATTAAAATCCAAATCATTGTGAATTTTTGAGAAGGCTTAAATATGATCGGTTGCTTAGGTCTCTTCGCTTGTGAAGAGGGACCATGTATTGGTTTATAATAATCAGCTTATTACATTTCACCGCAGTAATTTATTTTTCATTTCACCGCAATAACAAATCACGGCAGTATTACATTCCACACCTTAATAAATGTTTGAAATGTAATAAAAAATATAATTTATAACAAAATAGCACAGTATTACATTTCACACATTAACATTCGTTATGTTTTTGTTTTTCTTTGTTTTTCCTGCAAAAGCAACTGTAACTTACAGTTGCATGAAAAGAATTAAGAAAATACTACCAAGCACATATACGTACTTGTAATCATTCAATGGTGGTTGGGTAAACTGGTGATTTTTCCCGAAACGTGACACCCTTTAGCAAAGCAAAGTAATTGATTGAACATGAACATGTAAATTAACACATATATGGTATATTTGGTTTTGACAAGTTTGTACTTACGATATAGCGGCGGAGATCTTAAGGCCATTTTCACGTTCTGTTTGGCCAATGTGTTCAATGTTGGGTTTCAAATAGAAAAACGAAATGCTGGTTAGCAGACCTGTTTTCATTTGGAGACAAAGTCAACACTTAAGCTTTTCAAGGATTCTGGAAAATACGAGAAACATCTCCTTATGTAGGCAATGTATCACTGACCTAGCTACAATGTAAACAGATTTATAGCGACGTAAATCCTACACGTTTCAATGTGTCTGGAACAGTCCCGAATGGTCTGCTACCAGGTACTTGTGGCACATTGGGCTTGTAATTAGCCCAGACAGGTTATCTTGGTTCACTTATCAATATCACAGGAGGTCGTAACATAGAAATAATTAACCTTTCTCGGCTCGCTTTTTGACGACCCCGATTGCGACCTGAATTCACAGCGAACAAATGTCTTATGCTGGGCCAGTAGATTGTCGTCTTCAATCCGTCTGTATAGATTCAACCCAAAATGAAACGTTGACGAATATCATCATAGGTAGAAGTACCAAACTCAAGTGGGTTGGTTCCAATGAGATCACATGGAGTTCGGCCAAGAAAAGCGCCTAATAAAATCAAAATTTGCTAAAGTGCACATGAGCGCCTCACGTATGCCGACCTTTAAGATATTGCTAGGTCCCTAATTTAGACAAACTACATTTATCCATATATGGTTTGGCATTCAAAAACTGGTGGTCTTTCGATAAGAACATTATTTTCTTTTTTTTTTTAAATGTGCATTGCGATGCAAAGTATGTTTGACGAAATTTTGTCTAATTTCTTGAAAATGATATTGCTTGCGTGGAAATGAGATGAAAATGACTCCTTGATGATGGAATTTGATGTAAACAATTGACAAAATTCGAATCTAGACAACATCTCGTCCGGTAGTTGTGACAGGACCAAATGAAAGTAATAAATAACCATGCTTATGAGTCAGATATAGAGGTTGGCCTTTGTTGCTTTGTTTTTAGTCATCAAAGGAAATACTACAATTCAGGTTATTTAGCCTGGCAAAAATGCACAAACATACAATACAATGTATCCACCTGTGCCATTAAAGCCTAGGGGTATACCCACAAATGCTTGTATGTATTCGAAGCAAATGACAAAGCAGTTTTAGAACAGATATCCTAATATAATTTCTGCCGAAAAACATTAATAAAAACAAAAGCAAAACAAAAAACAAAAAAACAAAAAAACAAAAAAAACAAAAAAAAAATCCAAATACGTTTTTATTGCAACAAAACATATTAGGCACAATTTTGGTGTAGATTATCCAAAACAACTTATGTCAAACTAGAAGAGGTTCATTTCATACCGAACATGGAACTGGCACCTTCTATCGACCAAAGAGAATGACAATGTTGCTTCGTCGGCGGGTCAGTTGAAAGGCTATAGAAATATTTCAATGCCTCGAAACGGCTGATATTTACCAGCTGGTCGTTTATCTTTTTGGGTTTCTAACAGTCATATATGGTCTCCATTTGCAAGGCTATGAGAATGGTAAACGAGCAGATGTCCATGAGCAATTGCTTGTGAACAAATTTTCTCTGCCAACTGATCAAGCGGCGAAGACAATGTCCTGATTTTCAAAGCGATTCTCAGAAGGCAGTTATAAAGACAATAAATCTTTCATCCGTACACCTAAGAGCAGTGTCCGCAATTGATAGCTGGTACGCTTCCATGGGTGCAACCAGAATTGAAGCTTTAGTCAGGAGGACATTTTTCCTGCCGGATTCAATACTTTCCGTGAACAGAGTATCTCGACCCGGTGTAAACAGGTTTTATCTTGCTCTGAAGTAGGCAGAAAATGGAATTTCTTCAAATCCCCATAGCACAGAGCCATATATCAACAGCTGTTTTTCCTGGCCTTAGCACTGAGATTATACCACGGGGAAAATCAGAATCGGGACTAATCATATACATTCGCTCCAACGTAGATCCAAAACGGGGATATGTCAACAAGCGCTTCCTTTAAGTTTTAATAATAGCTACCTCTATGTGGTCATGGTTATTGTCACAGTTCAAGGTGTCTACCACACTATATTTGCTTTGATTCATATACCTGATATACTTTGTGTGTGAGTCCATACAACCCAGTTCTGAAATTATCACTGGCACGTACACAATGGCCAGAAAGGCTATGTTGTAGCAAACTATGTCTAAGTTGTGTGGAGATGTTCGAAACAATATATGTTCTGTGGAAACCAGACAGCATTGCGCATCTTGGTGCTCCCATCAAAGCTTTTTTTGCAGAAATATATGTGTATATTTATATATTAATTATCCACAATAGCCACACAAAACCTAAGCAACGGCACATATTTTTAATTCCATCCTATTATATTATATGTGACACTAAGATACGAATTTTAAGAGGAACACGCGTGCCGTTTCATGTCACAGACTTAAAGTATAATCATGTAAGGATGAATAAATGTTATCAAGGCCAACGTAACAAACTCATGCATTGACTCCAAAAATCCTCCAACAATCAATCGAATCTCTGCACTCAATCTCCGTAAGTTGGATTGCAGTTGCAGGTGTTGCAGTTTCGACTTTGTAAAAACATGTTTGCGGAGCAGAGGGTTACTCAAGTTATTTCCCACAATAATCGCCACGTGAATGATCGCCATGTGAATTACCGTACCCCGACTGCACACCATTTTGGGATTCAATAATAAAGAAAGGAAGTTCATGTAAGAAACCATATCACATGTTTACATGTCTCAATTGTGTCATTTTCTCCATTGGGTTAGTTACTTCCTCATCTCAAAATTCTTACTGCAACATTTGGATTCTTTGGAATATGTTTTAATATATATTTACTTGATCACCAGGGATGTTGAAAGTACCAGTTTAATACACGCACACTACATTTATACGTAGCCATCGATTTAACTGCGAAGGAGCTGTGTAGATCCGTCAGTCTGGCCAGCCGAGTAACAGCGAAAAAAATCTGCTTAAATCTTTTGAGGCATATCTTTGACTTTAACGAAGGCTTTCACATTTCTACATAATGTTTTCCCACGTGACTGACGTTATTTTTCATATGTTAAGCCTTTGGCCATCTCTTTGATCGTCATCAGCATGCTACCTGGGAGCGACAGAACGACATTGACTTATCGTCAAGAGCTCTTGAGGACCTGGAAACCTGGTTAACCTATCGTCTCTGTTGGCGGAAGGACTTTTCTAGATGTGCATACACAGATTTGTTGGCTTTCACACTTTCAATCTTTATATGTATAGCCAATACTCAGGGTGAACAATCAAGGTTGCAGAGGGTATTGTTGCCTTGTTGAAGCAAGGACCAAAATCGAGAAGGACTTGGTACTTGCTGCTGATGCCGTCACAAAATAAGAAACTCCTTCATTTTACTTGGTTTCCATTCAATATAAAGTATTAACAATGTGTGAGAGTGTAATGCCGTCGGCGAAAGGAGGACCAGTGATCATAAAAGTATATTTTTGCAGCGTTTTCAGGATCAAATCTTTAATTTTTTGTCAAGAATGGCCCTCAAACAGGGAAAACACAGTTTTCTCATGCTTGCTTATTTAAGAAAAAGATGTATTACCCTCGTTACTGGTATTAAAAAAACAACCTTTGTATTCACGACTCGTCCTGCATCGCACCACACAATGCAGTGTTTATTAGCATATAATCTGTTGACAACATTGCCAGCTACAAAATCAAGGAGTGTTATATCCCGTTAGTTTGAAACTTCTTGGTTCAAGCAAAGCAGATGTATTAAAATTCCCCAGTTTACAGAAAACCATGTATCCTTATATTCCTTTTCGTTTCATCGATAAAAAATCGTTAAAACAACGGCAATGGATCCGAGGATGCACAATGGAGGGGGGGGGGGGGTCAGAGTGCACTAATTTCTGGTGCAAAGAACTTGAATAAGTACGATACTCTGCTTTTCCAAAACATTTTTTTTTTCACATTTGGAAGGCAATGTTATGGACACAGGGGAGTTTAATCCTAAAACTGTTAATGTCTGGGACAGACTGCAACAGAACATATATTTATGGTCGAGAAACTAAGAGAACTACCCACAGGATTTGAGTGCCATATCAAAATGCGGTATTCAGTTTCTGAATCTTCTCCAGTGTTCAAAAACTGAATTGAAACATAACTATCCCCTTTGTCCATGCCATATCTCCAAACCGTCCGATAGTGTTTGTGCAATTAGACACAAGCTACAATATTCGCTTGAAAGCTGAGAATATTTATGTCAGTCATTGGTGCGATTTAAAGATTCTCTTCCAAGAAATGAAGGGGTGTTACGCATTTAGTTAATAATACACTTGCAACCAAAACACATGAGTAAAGAAATACAAATATTTCTTTCGACCAGTGAACTCCAACGAGCCCCATTTGTACATATACGTACCAAAAAACACAGATAACAAAATTGATTGTTCGCCATTCATTAATGACGATAGAGATAAAGACAGTTCGTAAAATAAAATAAAATATTAATAATAATAAAGAATTAATAAAAAAAAAAACAAACATAAAAAAACAAAAAAAACAAAAAAACAAAAAACAAAACAAAAACAGAAAAAAAAAAAAAAAAAAAAAACAAAAAAAAAAAACAAAGAAGCATATTCATCTTCAGGCCGCTTTTGCCTGACGGATATGCTGCAGTTATCCTATCTACAAGTCTGCCTGAAGTCGCAAGGTCATAGTGAAGATCGACCCGTCTCCACGAAGTATAACGTGCTGATGAAGACCAATGTGTTGGCCAAATATCTCCACATACAAATAATAGGGTCAATGGAAAAAATATTCACTGGAATATAAACAGTTACCTGCTCAGCACAATGTTCATTATCTGTTTGGAATCCTTCTCCCGTTTTCCTTCATTCTCCGAATAAAAGTCATTTGAATAAAACCACGATTACACAGAGACTAGAGCCCAACATAAGATAGGGTGCTCATGTGGAAGCCCATTTTGCATGTCTTCTGTGCCTTTATAATACTGTTACTGTTAATCTTAGTATACAGTCCGAGAAATTTATTACACATTTGGTTGATATATATATTGCGGCACTATATTATTTCGGTTTGCCCATGACACAACTCAATGTTGAAATTACCAGTTGCACGCACTGTATGTGGACACCGACGATCTTCCAATTCATGTGTAAGTAACTTAACGCCAAAAATCTGATGTCATATTGCCACTGTATTTTCACATAAAATTCACTAAATATTGCTAAACAGATCCCTAAACCGAGTGAATTCGACATCTGTTAGCTACTAATGAATTGTAATGATACCCATCCCAGTGTGAATGGTATTGGGGACTGGTGATGTGTACCACAGATGATGTGGTTTCCATTGCAAACATGTGTTTGCCCAGAAAACTAGTTTTGCAAAAATGTGACTTTAGGTCAGAGATATAAGAAAGTGGATTGATGACGTAAATCAACACAACATACATCTTTTCTAAGAAATCCGTCAAACATCAACTAAATTCATGTACTCGATCCTAGTATATATACCCTAGGGGACAATGATATTATGCAACACAACGGGAATCTATTGTTTGCTTGGAGAATGATGACATATTAATGCACAGAATGTTCAGACTGTTTAGAAATTTTAATGCAACGTATTTCATTTTACTATTTTATGGATGCTGTCTTGGTGAAACTCTCAAGCTAGAAACACCAGCTCTTTTGCAACAATTATTTTTCAAAATAATTTATACACCTTATGCAAACATATCTATGATACTATATTTCAGCTCCTCTGTAAGCATTCAACATGTACATTTTAACAGCAGGAGAAAATTACAACTAGATTTATGGCTTGTGGAGGCCACATAAAAAACAACAACGAATAATCGTCCATCTTTTCTGCTCTGTAATCTTTGAAATACGAAAGTACCCGTCCAATTTCTAAAACTCCTACATTTTTTCTTTACGTGGGAGTGTGCGTCATACTACGACAAAATTACGCTATGTGGATATGCAACTCTGTTAATGGTTCCATTGCACCCATAAAATGTATCATATGTGCAATATATATGAGTACACATGTCTTTACCATGTTTGTATTCTCGCTGGTAGAACTGTGTGTGGCAGAAAGTTAATCCCCTTTCTGTCTAAAGTTTATCATCTTTCTGTACCAATGTATATGGTCAATATATTATAATATCTGAGAGACACGGAAGGGGGGGGGGGGATTTATCGTCGACGGGGGGGGGAGGGGGGGGGGGGCTAGGAACAAGATGTGCATGGTGCTTGTTGTGAACGTTGGCCAATACTGAATATATTGGTCAGAGAACATTGTCGAAAGGATCCTAAAGTTCTCTTGGATATCCATGCAATTAACACCTAACATGACAAATAATGCCAAATGTGAGTAGGTTTTGAGACTATAATTTTACTTATTGTATCTGTCGATTGCTATCAAAATTAACATAACAGAATATATTTGAATCAATGTATATTCCAATAATTTGTGTGCAATTGCATCTGTTTCTTCATAAAAAGACTCGAAAATGCTTGTAAGTTTGTTGTCATTGTATATTTTTAGCTGCATAACTTTTATTTGTGTTTAGAATCTTTCTTTTCATTTTCCTGAAGCAGTGCTTTCTTCCGGTTTTCTCAGTTCGACATATGTCCACACATTCCGGTTTTAGCCTCGTATTTTGAAATAAAATATCATAATTGGAACAATGTCAATAGTGGAAACTCTGCTATCGTATAATGTTTAAATAATCCAATTATAGCAAATTAGTTAGTATTGGATAAGGCACTATGTGTATTAACTCGCAGTTCTAGGTGTCGTTTCTATGTTTTTTTCCTACTGATCTTTTAATTTATTGTGATATTTGTTCTTTTCGATAATTATCTAAAGGGAATATATTATTCAACAGAAATAACCTATAGAATGTGTTCATGTAAGTCCATTATTTTTGTAAACGTTATAGTTTCCGCAGCGTTCCATGTTACTGGCCCTAATTATTTCGTAATACGCGAAGTTACTGAACAGTGAGCTGAGGTACTGATTCGTTTTCTATATTAGTTGCTTCTGATTTAGATTTCAGATGATCTGGCTAAATAAAAATGTAGGCTATCGAATGTATTGTTTTTTTTTTTTCAATAATTATTTTTTAAAAGTATGCTATGTGACCTTTCCCCATCATAATTTTAGTGATTATTTCAAAACGGTCTTACTCTATAAACGTATATAGAATCTTTTAGTTGGCCCCTCATTTAAAATAGCCTTTCTTTCTTTTTTCATGATCAAGCCATAAGCATGTGTAAAGGTATTGAATGGTGAGCTAAATTACCGATCAATTTTCATATAACATCTATATGTACCACCCGGATGTGCAACGTCACATATGAGTGTAAAGCCCTTCTGAAACCACTGCTTGTCAACTCTAGTTTTTCTGTCTGTTCTACCTCTGTTATGCCTTTTAACACTTTGTTGTCTAATTTTGCTTGAATTGTAGGATTGAGATAAAATTTTAAAAGTGTGCAAAAATTTAAAATGTGGTTGTGTAGGAATAAAATTTATATCTTTTCAGCATCTTTACAACGCTTACTCAGGAATAATTTAGATCTTCTAATTAGACGACACAAAGGCTTGAAAAAATATGTCCATATGGCTTTAGGGCAAATGTGTTAACGCTTCACCCAATTTCAATGGACTTTTTATACCGGTTGTGCAAGATGCAAGA
Source organism: Hermodice carunculata (assembly GCA_964020975.1). Lineage (NCBI taxonomy): Eukaryota > Metazoa > Annelida > Polychaeta > Eunicida > Amphinomidae > Hermodice > Hermodice carunculata. The sequence goes on along the minus strand of OZ026613.1, from coordinate 77,063,638 downwards.
TCTTTAAGCACGTCTATCATACTTCATTAAATGACACTACTTTTAACACGGGAATGGACCATTTCGAAAATGTAATTTATTTTGCTTACATTTTGTAATTTCATTTTATTTGGGTAAGTGTACGTTGTTGTCTGCGTTGATATCTTAAGCTACCCAGAACAGCAACGGTGTTTATCCCAGAACCAAGTCTCTTGAGACAGACAAGACAAGATCATAAAATAAGAGTCTCTCTTGGTTACAACAGTCTATTGGGTTGTTAGAAATGGCGTCCATATTGATGTTTGCAAAGAGCTGTCCAGTGTTCTAGAAAGTCAATGCCCACACACTTCATTAAGTGATAAATATTAAGTTCTCGAAACAACTGTATCTATGGCTGCTATTCACACTTGATCTCCAGTACTTTATTGCTCCTTACTTTGATTTTCACCCGGCCTTACCATGTCCTTCAGTACGCTGCTTTGGTGTCTGCTTTTACTCTTTGGAAGTGCAACTATAAATCACGACACAGGTCATCAACTAATCTGATTCTACTATATTTTAGAAGTTTTCCAGATCAGTGTATTTTTTCTTATGTCATTGACGGACAAACTTTGCTATCATGGGGCTTGGCTTCTCTTCATTTTGGGTAACCCATGTGGTACCCTGCATCTATGCCGTAACAGCGAAGACGGTGTTCAGATCTTTAGTTACTGAGTATAGTGCTTTCTGTTTAGGATCTTGTCAATAGTCTTCCTTCAAGCCATATAGCTTAGTATGTACTGTACTTGTGATCTGTTTATTTTAAAGGGCTTGCCTTTTAACATCTTTGATCATTTTTTCGCGCCTAAACGAATTATGATGCTACGTTATGGTTATGTCACTTAGCCTTTGGTTTCTGGTTCTCATGAAACAAGTCTCCCTTCTTACTTCAGTTATAGTTTAAAGCTTGTATCACGTACATCTTCTCTATGCCATGGTACCAGTTCTCTTTTTAATACACTCATCATAAGGGAAGTTTTAACGTCTAGGCTGTCACTTCAGATGCGGCTGCGCAGTCTTCTTTTTTCTACTTCATTTTTCCCTCCACATAATGTCTGTTCACTCCTTCTGCCGCTTCTAAAGAACTGAGTGAAAGAATTCCTTTTCATGTGTTTTAAACTCTAGCTAGTGTACCTGAATATCTGATGAGCTCTTGTTCATTCTGTTGCGTGTTTGTCTCTGATTTTTATTAATATTGATGTATGTGTTTAGAATGTCTCCTCTCCTGAAAGTTTAATTTGAAACCGATATCAGGTGAAGATGTTTGTCAAAAATAGGGCTGCAATCCATAAACGATCATTAAAGGTATAATTCAGATTTTGTTGAGCATGCTTCTGTAAGCACACAGTAGTGTGTAAGTGAATAAATAACATTCCCTCCCTCAAATACCATTTTGGCAAAATTCCCTCCTTTCAAGATCCAGCCAAGCATATTGTTGTATTTTCCCAACTCAAACCATTGGACATGTCATCAAAAGGGTAGGCACGTATGAGCTTGGGTAAATTTGTATTTCTTATGTCTCAAAGTAAAATTGGAGGTACGTTATAGCCGCATGAGCATAATTTTTGAACGTTTTTCTGAAAAGTGCATTAATCAACAACATTTTCATTTCACTCACTTTAAATTTTAGTTTTTATGAACCTTTTGGTAAATGAAAGTATTGATAATATTTTCAAAGTTACGAAGAAAGGAATTATTTAAACGTGCATTCTGGCGTTTTTAGGTACAAACATATGAGTATAAACCTCTGCAAGAAAAAGTTGGAGTCACTTTCCAGAATAAGGCAGCTTAAGAAAACCTGACACACTTACAGAGTACAGGCCATTGCTGGAGTGGCAGTATAATTAGATTTGAAAGTTTATAGTCGTTCAATTTAATGAAACATGTACCTGAGCGACAATCCCGTATACCGTAAAATCGCAAGAAGTTTGTCAACAATATTTTGCACATGTTCATAAAACACTTCACTGATACAAATGGCGCCTTTGCTCCAACTTATATATTCCTGACGCACAAGAGGCCACCTGCATCTCCTAGCAAGGGCACGCCGGGAAGGACCAGCCTCTAACATGTCGATGATTCTGCTCCTGTCACATTCAGAGAGTTGTGTATGACCCGTACGCCCTGGCATTGCGGCTTCACGTTGATCTCTGCATTGCAAATGGCCCCATACAAACTGCACAGGTACCCCGATACCAGCCACAAATTTTGTACCATTCTGGCCGTTATCTCACTTCCAGCACATTTTGTTTTTGTGTGACGTACTAGTCAAACATACCCTAAGTTAAGCTGTCCAAGTAAGATAAAATTCTATGTGATACCCAAGTTTTTATACAGACGAGCTTTTAGAGAAGCCTATGATAAACTGATGGGTGTGGCCTTTTTTCCCAGGACCAAATCCAGAAGAGTTTAGCATTCATCTGGTTCGAACGCTCCTTGGAAGTGACTTACAAGATAAACGTAAGTTATGTCCTGATCTATTTGTTAAGAAATTAGGTGTACCTATAATTGTTTGGTCATGGAAAATTACTTGCATAACTTCTTGAGAACCATTACCAGCCTGCAGGTGTTTAGAATAGTTACATCGTTCATTTACCAACATGCAACAAAAATGAATGTATATGTAGCCTGCAATTATTATGTGCTTGTAGTCGAGGAATACAACCTAAATCTGCAAACAATAGCAATGTTGTACCAAACCTGAAGAGATGGCAATGGTTTATAACACCTAGCCTTTCGGATCAATACCCTGAGCAGTTTGGGATACCTTTAAGTGGGGGTAAATTTGGACAAGGTAGGGTTTCTGTGCATGTCGTTGTATTAGCAAACAGTATTCGGGTATAGCCATTTAAAGGTACATGTATGTACAATGTCAATGGAAAAACCAGGGATCTGTTTCCGGCCTTTATTTTCTCAAGGAAGCAAGTTTAACTTCCCCAACCTTAATCAGGGACAAGTTTTCGTTTTTAATGCAATGTACATACCCACAGTTAACTTCAACTTTTCCTTTCCATCAATTGTTCAGCTGACCTGGAAATTCATGCTCTTTCACCCCATAAAATATAAGTTTCCGGGCATATGCCTATGTTATTAAGGTATAAAGGCATAACCTTATAGAAAATATTTCTCTTGGTGATGAAGGTGCAACAGCAACCATTGGGGCGTCATCTTGCTGCAGGTATGGCTTCACTACATCGTTACAAAATCGGTCACCTGCCCACAGCAGGATATCACTTGTTTTGCGTAATGCAAAGGTTAAATTCCCTAGCATAAAGCTTCGTTTCACCTCTATAACTTTGATCAGATTTCACCGGATCCGCGGGCGACAATAAGTAATTGTGCCCCTGTACTCTCTTTTCTTATATTTTGGACCTGTCTGAGGCTTACCACCAACATTTAACCACTGCGCCATCTCAAAACAAGAGGGGGTATCCTGCCTTAACAAGATGCATTTAATCCCATGCTAAAGTGTTTTTTTTTGGTTGAAAATATCATTAACATTCTTGCATATGTTTAAATATTCGAGGATACCATAAATTATTTTTAAAGATACGTGACAATATTTCAATATATCATTGTTCAGTCACAGATGCAAGTGTGTAACGATGGCATTATTATACGAATTTTCATATATTTTTAAAACGGGATGGTAACTCGTTAATTTTATTTGAAGCTTCTTAAACACACATAAACACCTGCGTATATATATGTAGTGTATGTATGTATGTATGTATGTATATGTATATACATATATATATATAGCTAGAGAGAGAGAGAGAGAGAGAGAGAGAGAGAGAGACAGACAGACAGACAGACAGACAGACAGAGAGGCAGAGAGAGACGTGGATATATTGGAAGGCAGTTGAGCAAAAAAGGTAGAGATATTCCAGTCACTTTCGCTTATTATTTGTATATGTATGTCTTATTTTTGACAAATACTTATTATTATATTTTTGCTATAAAGGTTTCTGCCATCCACGTAACTACAGCTTTCTTACATGTAGTGGTCTATTTATTTGCGCACTACCCTGTTTCAACTTGCTATGCTTATTGTTTAACAAAAAGAGCATTCGTGATGGTGCATTCATCATTTCCGGAACACAGAAGTTAGATATGAATGTGGAGATTTGCACGACCTTCATCTTCTAGGCTCAAGTGACATATAATAAAAGGACGGAATTAACAAATGGAACTTGAATGCGTTATGTTTACTGGGTTAAAGTACAGTATATGCTTCCAAGAACAATGGCAAACGCATACTCATTGAAAGTTGGATCTGAAATGAAGCACCACACAATGTATATCTTGTAAGTTTATTAATTGTACATTGAAGCAATGTTATTGCAATGCGATTACTATTGTATATCAGAACAAACGAAGAGCGATTTTTATCTTTTATCTGCACAATGTAAAAGAAGCATTAAAGTATAGTAGTTCATGTTTTATATGGTATGCGAGGTAGCCCACACCTACATAAATCACTTTCCACGGCACTGACGTTATCGTTAAAAACAATATTCCAATTAAGTCCGCTGATGAAGCCTGACCAGTTTTGCAATGCCACTAGTCGTGTGTAAACCCCCTTTGTCATGAACCAACTCTTTTATCCATACATTGAGCGGATATCTACATGTACGCCTTTATTCAACAGTTGTCATAATGATATGCGCTGGTTCTTATTGTAAAGATCCGACAATCTTGCTACCTAAGCCCAGATAGTGCTGCAGTTGCTTGTCAGGTATGGACATATAATAATATATTATACTTTTCTGTTGTTAAGTTAAAGTAAATATATTACACTATAAATTCCCAAGTAGAATTACGTAGAGACACATATTGCCTTAAATAAACACAGAAGCTAGGCTGTTCGGACAGCCTTAATTCCCTGGGCAACATAGAAAGTCACAATAAAGAAAAATCCCCCCAAAATGATTGTATCTTATTTTCATGACATTTTTCCCGAGGAACAATTTGTTGTGTTGCGTTAACTACGTTTACTGATAATAACCAACTTTGACACTCTTCTTCCACCACTGAAGTGACTTTCCAAAATAGTTTCATGGCGTCGTCGACAAATTTTGTAATAAACTTTGGCAGGTACTTTCTATCAGTCTATTCGTTGTTAAAGACGTTCGGTACACTGGTCAAAATAATTTAGAAATCTCTGGTTTTTGGTGTGAACAAAGTATTTGGCATTTGAAACAAAATGCAAGCAAAAAATCGGCATGTCACTGTGCTACTTTGTCGCTAGGTGGCGATACAGGTAAGGACTACAGGAATTTGATAGCAAACATTATATATGTGGGTCAAAGCAAACAAATAAATTAAGGATGCAAAAATATGCATAAAGTAACTCAATATCATATGAGTGTATGCAATGTATATCAAGCCTTTTAATAACAAATATGTAGACAACACATGCTGGAATGGGACTTTTAATTCATCTCGTCTTGCAAAAATGTATAAGTGCTCACATTATTTTTTACGTTTCAAATAGAAAAGAAATTTAGGAATCCCTGAAAAATTGTAGGGGGTTTCCAAAATATGTATTGAATTCATTGATGAACAAAAAAAGATATCATTCGGTGCTATTTTTTCCGCAATTGTACAAAGAATTCATGCATGTTCCCTTAATTTGTTCTAAGTTCATAGGTACAAGGTATCCATTCATTGTCTAACTTCGATACCATGTCAATATGCATGTATGTAGCTTAAACAAACGGCAGAACGTCGTTAATTTTCTATTCCAGTCATAATATGTGCTTTCATAGTTTTACTTAGAAGAGGCAAACATTTTAAGATTCTCTCCATTGTGCAATACAGCAATGTGAAAAAGAGGTAAAAATAAGAACATCTAAATTATAGTTGCCGCAATACATTGTCAAATGGTAACACAGACAGCACATTATCAAATATGCCTGTGCCACCTTTTGACGCTGAGGTATTGCTGTTTTTTGTTTGTTTGTTTGTTTGTTTGTTTGTTTGTTTGTTTGTTTGTTCTTTTTTTTTTAGTTGGGACAGCGTTTATCGTACCACTTTCACAAGAAATGTCAAGTACACTGACCAAGCCATATGGTTTTTCTGATTGTGTATGTTTAGGGACAATGTTTTTGTTTATATTCCCCGCATACAAGATTATCGGCAAGTACCATAAGTTTCACTATTCTACGATCTTCGTCCCAGTTATAACTGTCAGTGTTTACATGTACATGTGTTTTTTTTTTGGGGGGGTGGGTGGGGTGGGCATGGCACTTCCGACGGTGGCTTGGTCAGCGTTCGCTGAACGTGTGCATGCGTTTTGGTGTACCACTGTCGTTTTTCGACGTATTCTGCCTTGTTTTAAAGCATTTAGTCGTTTGTTTTGGCACTGGTTAACAAAACGCCCATTCTTTTTCCTTTTCACTCTTCGTAAACAATCCATATTTCTCAAACAGAACAGTGCAAATTAGGAAAAGCGAACAGCAGCTGGAACAGGTATCGACAAATACCAGCTGTAACTGTTTAGACGCATTGGACCTGAAATGGTTGCGCATATCGCGGTGTACCGAGCGTTTTTAAACAGTAAAATACGCAATAGCCATTGCAGTCTTATTGACATGACAACGCAGAAAGTTTCCAATATGTGTTCATGAGCAAGAGGCAAGGGGGTTTACTGGCGAACAAAGGGACTCACGCAGTTATTAATTCTCCTATCCTGTGCTCTTTTAAAAGGGTTCACGTACCAAAGCAATAAATTGGGGAAAATTGATACTTGATGACTACAATAGAAAGACGCACAATTCAGGCTGTTCACAATATGGCAATTTGTCACTGCAAAATATGAATTATACTGCCATTTCCAGACGTAAAGAGGCACTGTGATTTTCAGAAGTTTGCGTTTCATGACTTAGTTGTCCCTTGTTGTTTGTAACATCTTTCATAGGGTAATTAAAATTCCAGCAATTAACAATATAGCCTGTGGCCACAAACAAAACATCAGTGATGGTAGAAAGGATTGTTCATTCGTTGCTGACATACATCAAATTTAAGCTTTAGAAACAGTTGCCTGTGAACGTAGAGAGATACTTGTGACATGTAGACATGTCTCGAAGTACAAGATACAGTACAGCTGTCTTCGATCATTTTATGTTTGTCATATGAAACTCTATCTGCACATAAAAGATAATACAAGACTGAAAAAGTAGGTTTTATTCGGGGAGTGGTCATCCTACAGATCGGTATTATAAATGGGTACATTTGAATTTGAGTCAAAGGTCATCCTCGTTTACCTAATGGCACACGTATACATACATTCAACGACTAGTACACTTCAAGAGAAAAGGCAGCTCAAATATTGATTATCTTTTCTAGTATTCTATCAATACAATGATTATATGCCATTTGAAAACAGTGGAAACGTGACAATGTACTACAAAAATTTAACTGATTCACACCGACGGTAGGGATTAGTGCCAGTTACAGTTTATGCCACATGACTCAATATTGTGCCCCATGACACTGCGGAACATCCCTCCGTATTTGTGCTGCTTCAAATCTTCACTGCATATAATTCGTGAGAAATTAAACAATTATTTTGTTTTCAAAAAAACATTATGAGGCATCCCACTTTACCGTGAATGTCCTCACGGGGGATTGGTGAAAACACGAAGCATTTATATTACAAGCGAAGATACATTACTATGTGGGCAGCGGCAAGAAGGACCGTTATCACTATGGGAAACTCCAAAGAAGGACGGCATTAGAGAAAGAAAAACGCCAATGATATCAAAGAGGCTATGCCGATAGAGTCTGGGATTTAGCAGCTAGTAGAAAAGATAGCAGCAACCGCAGCTCGTACATGCTACTTAAAGGAATCTGAGAATCTTGCATTGCGGGTTCGTTTTTTTGTTTGTTTGTTTGTTTGTTTTTTTTTTTTGACCCTGTAACAAATACATGTAAAAGGTTCATCTTGTTTCAAATCTTTTGATCCGCTGGGAGGAACAAAATGACAATAATGGTTGTGCAGGACCTTATATCAAATAATTTAAGTGCAAAACAACATATGTTATGGCTTTCATGCCCCCAGCCTCATATAAGATGAAACACAGACCATCATCAAATGTGCTAGCAATGATGGAAACCATCTAAATTGAATTGTATGCCCTGAATAGAAACATAATTCATACAGCGCCAAAGTATCAATATTCACTGGTAGGTAATTTAATGTGTCTTGCTATATAATCCATTGAACATAAACCATCGTAAAAGTCAATGTATGGATAATTGATACACTGAGATACATTTTCCCTCTTGTAAGACATAGATTTTTATATCTTGATGAGATTAGTTTTACTACAATTTCTGTTTTTCACTTTAGCCTGCACGTACGGTATTTCCGAAGTCATGTCAACGTAGCAAGTTGAACCAAATCGGAATTGAGGGCTCTCTTAATATCGCTGTGGGGTCCATATTGATGAACGTATGCTGATTTATATAGGAGGATCAAAGCATCTGAATAGAGCATCTTTTATTCGCAAAAAAGTAAACATGTGGATAGAATCAACACGATTGTTATTTATTATTATCATAATTATTGAGTGCATAGATATCGATACTAGATATTTTATGATATATTTTCCTAATGCAAAACATCTTAAAAACAACAATTATATGTGCTGAGCACTCAGACAATTAAAACAATTAGCGTACAAAAATATGAAAGAATTTGGCATATTTTCGCATTATTTCAAATTCATGTAACATTTTTTACTGCACAGGGACTAACAAAAACACCATCCCTTTTTGCCCCCCATCCTGTATGGGACAATTCAGTCAGGAGGGATGTGTTTGTGTGTGTGTGTGTGTGTGTGTGTGTGTGTGTGTGTGTGTGTGTTTGTGTACTTGTTCAGAATTTGAACTTTTTGTACTTTTGTTAAACTGTTAACATTTACAAGTAAAGAACGACCAATTTATTTGATACCTTTGTTTAAAATTTCAATCCACATAGTATAGGTACTGCACATTTCACTTTGCGATATCCTTAATGCGCCCATTAAGAAGCATTCACCAGAAAAGCCTGCCGCTTAACCCGTTGAAAAACATCCTGGTGATATGTATGGACGCAAAATATATAATTACACAATTATTGCATTTATTGAAGGTTTGTATTTCGTACCTGCACAGACCAAATAATATATCTCCATGAGTATTATAAGCCATATAAGCAGGTCATTATGTGCCACTGAGCTGGGATGGAATACAAATCAACCGCTGTTGCTTGTGATGAAATGTGGCACAGTATCTGAAAATGTATTTTTTTCAACGGCATGCAGTCCTGGTGTATATCTTGTTGAGGCCAAAAAATAAAAAACAATTTATTTGTTCTCGGTTCAATAGAATAAAATGCTTAACATGAGGCATTTCCTGCATTTTACATGAGCTGTAAACTTTGGAATACTATCAAAGTCAGTTTTGTTTTAATCCATCATCAAGTTTGCAATGCCTGTCTTAACTTTTTCAGTTCATGAGTTATTTTTGTTTAAAAATGTAAAGCGAAAGGGTCTACTATTAGCCAGATATAAGCCAATATACTTGTTTTCCCTTGCAACGTCACTTAAGGTCAAAATTAACAGTACCAAATGAAACCCATATAGTAGTTTCCTATTGGACAAGTTTGGTGGAGATTAAATTGAGATCAGGGACATTCCCGCTAGGTTTGAGAAGAACTCCGCATGCAGGTTGGGAGAAGTTGGATAAAGTGTAAACGTGCAAAAATTATGTATATATATATATATATATATATATATATATATATATATATATGTGTGTGTATGTATGTATTTATGTATGTATGTGTGTGCGTATGTATGTATGTATGTATAGATAGATAGATAGATAGATAGATAGATAGATAGATAGATAGATAGATAGATAGATAGATAGATAGATAGATAGATAGATAGATAATATTAGATAGATAGATAGATAATTGCGGCGTGATACCCTGAAAAAAATATAGGATAAGAGGTCTTCAGAAGTGTCTCAATGTTTGAAAACAACTGGCAGACGAGCTTTAGGATGTTGCCACAAAATAAAAAAAATAGAAAAGATGAAATAGAAAAAGAATATTCCAAACACGACTGGGCGTCATTATTTACTTGGAACTTGGAAAAAGCCTGCTCAAGATACATTCCAGCCAAGTTTGATGTGAATGTGGCCACGAGTTTTGGCGAAAGCGAAAATGTAATTGTGGACTTTCAACAAACGACGGAGGGACGAAGGATGGACCACTGTACAGACTCATCCTATACGCTCCACTAACTGATTAGTCAGCTGAGCTAAAAGGATCAAAACAATGATCATATCAGTTGTACCAACAGGAAGACAAGTGTGTTCAAATCGCGGCAAAAATTATTACAAAGCAATCACAGATTCCCGTGACCAATAGTTAACTTAGCGACCTACCTTTTTTACATCATAGCTCCGTAATTCCTGATGTATATTCTTGCTAAGTTCCATAAAAATAAATCAAAGTCCCAAAACCTCATATTCCAGATTGAAAATCAGCAAGGACTGCGAATAAAACAAGTTGATTGCATGCTCGAGCACTAGTGGGAAGGCAGTATGACCACATGCTACAGTGGTCCCCCTGTTGAAAGGTCTCTGTTGACACAGCTCACCTTTGCTTGTGGCGCGTAGAACAATTGAACTAATTCCACTATTATATAACTTTTTGCTTATAAAAAGAGGCAACATTATTAGAAGTGGAACAATATGGATGAGTCCAATGCATGACATATGTAAAGAATATCTCTTTTCAAAATGATGATTGGTGATGAATTGCTTCGACGTAGAATGTCAATGCATATGCCTAAAATTACAATGTTAATGACCAATGTACATACAGCATGGACACCCCCAAATAATAACAGTCATTGCCAGCATCAGCCAATTAAATCCCTAGAACACTTTGTTACGAGTGCCACATTGAGATAATAACAGCACTGACTGTTACGTCAGGATACAGCAACCAGCCAAAGATGAACAATAGGTAAACTGTAAAAACTATGTCTCTGTCTGTGGGATATTCCGTGACAAAAAAATAGCATGGCCTTCCAGCTTAAGAGTGCATGCATATACAAGATCAATGTAACATGTACACTGAGTTGATTCTTCTACGATATCTTCATTTGCTTTCACTTTGAGTCAAATACTATATTTTATTTCATGTTTGCAATCTGAGAGAAAAAATAGTTAATTTCCTTTTCGAGACGTGGGACAATATAAAGTGTAACCTTTTTTTTCTATCTCCCGATGTAGTAGTATTAGATTTTGTCATTGCAGAGAAGGATGTCTTAAGTGAATATATACAGTCCTTCACCCCTGTTTAATACTGTGCGCATATTCACTTTATAATGATGTAACTGCATGAGTGCCATTTCTAAGGTATTTCTATCGGAAACGCATGATTTTATTAATGCTGGTAAATTTGTAAACACGAAATGTAATTTGGCAAAGACGTACTGGATAGACAGGGCTAGGATTTTCTATCTCCAAAGCTTGTGTGTCATTGTCCACACGCACATTTCTTTGATTGGGTAAATCCTTGCAGTAGAGAGTACATGTCAGGTGTGTATCTCCAAATGATTGTCCGCAATCCTTTTAATTGATGGTGTGGATATATTAAGTTTTTTCAATTTTTTTTCGCCGGTTTTCTTTGGGGGGGGGGGGGTCTGTGTACAGAGCACGTTCTTTTTACACTTTTTCTCGTAATAAAATACTTTCTGTATGCATGTATGTATGTATGTATATATATATACATATATATGTATCTTTATATATGTGTATATAAATATATTGTCTTTTCCAGGATTGTTATTCTAGTAAACGAGTTAATTGTTACAGTGCAAAGTTTATATATATATATATATATATATATATATATATATATATATATATATATATATATATATATATATACATTAGCAGTCCAGGAAGGCTGAGACGCTGCATTATTTTGATTATGTTCCAATGTGTCAGTCGGATTCCATGGATAAATATCGAATTGTCTTGGCGTCTCTGCACTTAAGCATCAAAATTCTCTGGGATATCATATATTTTAAACACCTTTAAACTAGTAAATACGACCTCCAAATTTCCCACATGGTATTACAATAATCACTTTCATAATAATTTCGGTGCACGATTGCTCATTTTTCCCAGTACAAGTTTCACCACATAACAGTACGTTTTGCTGTATCTAAAATGGGTCTGTTCAGCGTCAATACATGGATGCAGTAGGAATATCTGCCAAAGCAAGTCAATTTCCTTCAATGCAGGATACATCCCTGAAGATAAAGTCAGAGATTGTCGAGTGGGATGACCAACAGGAGGCCGCCAAGATGCCTGCAAAAGACATCTCTAAAAGAGCATCCCATGAAGATGCTATGGCCTGTTCTACATGTGCACTGACTCAAAGCACTTGCTTCAATTCAGGGACTTTCTGTGTGGTTACGTAAGCAGCCCAACTGGCCTTTGTAATCAAACCAGATATCCTGTTGGCATTAACATCCTTCTACTTTGGTTTAGCTTCAAGAACAAATGGTTCATACCTTTCCTGGCCGTTTTCACCCTGTCAAAATAGGACTTAAGTAAATGGACAGGGCATAGTAACTTTTCAGCATTATGGCATCCCCGTTAGCAGATAGGTTATTAATATAGCAGCCTTTGAAAAAAGTAAGTGGTTGATCAGGAGCATTGTTATTCACCACATGACAAGGATTAGGCTAAAAACGTTTGCTTACCATGTGACCATCTAAGCGTAGAATAGTCCAAGATCCTGAAGCCTGAGCAAAATAAAAAAAGACTGTCTTGTGAGTCAGAATGTTCAGAGGAACATGTACCATGTCATTCCTTTGAAATGGACGGGATCGTAGTCCTGCCAGAGCTATCGAGAGGTCCCATTGAGGAAAGATCTTCTGCTGAACATGTCAATCAACAAAGCTTTGAATTAACCTAGAAAAAATAGTCCTGGATACTATTCTACAACCTAGAGAAGAGAAAATTGCAGATCTATAGCCAGTTTTAGTCCATAGTTTTAGGCCCTGGTCAAAGAGTGTTACTGCAGAAAATCAGCAATTTGATTGATCATAGTTTCCCATGGGTCCACCTGCGAAACCAGCTCTTTACACTACCATTTAAAATGAGCCCACTTCGAATCAAAGATTTTTACATAAATGGCCCTTAGTTTGCCTCTTGTGACTCAAGACCCCACTTTGTGAAAGAGGCTGGTATGCTCAAGGCCTCTCAATGTCACTTGGTATAGCTGGCACCAAAATCATAAATCTGAGACAAGGAAACCAGAAGCCTGATGCTGTCAATGGAAGAGTATGACTCTGCCATCCCTGAAGTGATGCATCCATGAAGATCAGTAGATCGTCCTTGAAAGGCTGCAGAGTCTGGCCTTTCATTTCATTGTCACAATCCCTCCACCATCGAAGTGACTGTGTCAATCTTCCAAGATCCCGATCAACTGACCTTAGGATGACTTATTACAAAGCTAAAGAAAAGTTTGCTGGAGTATCCTTTGGTGCAACCTTATATAAGTTATTTGAAAATTGAGGAACTCGAGAGTCCCTATCAGGCTTTTCCAAGAACAGTGGAGTGTAAAACCCCGATGAAACTGGGTTTTTTCACAACCTCTTTTGCCCATTTGGACACAAGTTCGCCAATGTCTCTTGATGCCTGCAGGCTGACAGTGGAGTGCTCGAATGCTGAAACGAAATTAGACAATTTGATAGCCACAATGGCCACTATGTTTGAACTGTTTCTTCCTGCCTTTACCCGGTTTCAGTTGCATCTGTTCTGGTCAAAGCTAAAACACCTTTTGTTGAGTCCTCAGCATGACCACTTTGCAGCCTGGTCTGTTCTAGCTCGTTGATATGACCGCCCCATTTTTTTTTTTTTATAATATTCATGAGCTATTTTGTTTTATAAGAATTAACTAAGAAAGCGTCCTCAACAAAACTAGTTGAAGACCATCATCTCGCCTTTGTTTTTTTAATAAGGCAGTAAATGCTGTTCGTCTGAATCCATGACTCTATACGAGATCTGGGTATGTGATGCTGTGGTACATTATTATTATTATTATTATTATTATTATTATTATTATTATTATTATTATTATTATTATTATTATTATTATTATTATTATTATTATTGACTTGAAAAAGTGTTAAATTAGCTTGTCATGCATGCAAAAATAGGCCTATAACACGTTTGCTATAATATGAATTTACTTTGCAAAAATAGTAGAAAGCACCATGCACATTCATGTATATACTTAAAGTGTAATGTAGGTCGTACTACATGCGCTTTTGTCATTATTGATCAACGCGGGTCTAGTAAGTTGTACATGGGCATAGGTCCTTCACTTGGAAGCCTAATATTTACGCCCGATATTGTTGAAACACTTATACAAGTAATGTCCTGGACTTATCATGGTATTTTTTTCTCTTTGAAACCATGGGGGGTAAAAATTGTTGTCATCTACCAGGACATCGAATATATGAATTTTGAATATGGCCACACAGAATAAAACATTTCTTTTGTACGCATGTTTGTCACAGGTTAGCGGGATTTTTTTTCGTCTTCAGTGAAATTAATTGTAGAGTTAAATATTTTTTTTCTCAACTGGAATAATGGGTCGGGTAGGTAGGCTTGTTTGGATCCTCAGATAACGTGAGCCAAGCTTAAACCTTGCCACTACCTGCATGTAAGATATCCTGGGTATTGTAAATAAGCATAGCTCCATGCAAAATTTAGATTTAAATAATTTACATGTTCTGCCCTTGGATTCAGTGCTAAAAAGCGGCGAGGTTTGTATTCACAGTCTGTGCATATTGACCCAATAGATTTTCTCTAAGGGACGCCTTGTCGTTCGTCACAAGTTGATATTCCCAATATGTAAATTTACCACCGTTCATTAAAATGTCCGATACAATTATACACCTTTTCCTTTTTTCTTTTTTGTTCGAAGTGTGAGTATATTGCAGTGTTATGTAGACACATAGCCGCATTGGTCTCGGGTAATTGTAAAATATGTCACCAATATTTTAACATTCAACATTGCCTTGTTTCAACATAAATTTAAAGCGACGGTGTTTGAACTCAAACGCCGACCGCATATAGAAGTCCCTTTTTGCATGTTTTCAATAAATATCGAGTTCTTTAATCCCATCCAACTTCCGTATCCATGGTCTGAGATCAATTAGATTTGTAGGTCGAAAATTTTAAAGGTTGTGGTGTGTGATGCCTTGTTGTAAGCACTATAACACAGCCTAGAGCTGGTACACATTTTATGTGTGGCATGTTCCGCCTGATGAGATGTGCTACCAAGTGGATGTCGTCTTGTGAAGTCAAGAACAACGTGATTTGTCAAATTGTGGACGATTTACTAAAGAATTGTCTTGGTAATGAAACACGTTTTGGGGACTCTATTTATCGACTACCATTTTCAATGTTTCAATTATGAGCCATGGTTTGCAGCCCGCTTAGCGATCTTGAAAATAGTACAATATTATCTGCACATAATAAGTAGAAAAGCAGATCCCGTGGGCATATATACCGTGTCTAAATGTTTACTCATGTCACGTACGTGTGAATAATTTCAGATTACTCTTTCCATACTGGAGCACAATACATTCTGCACACCTCTGGACCAGTTCTTTACAGCTTTCAGTTCTGTGAATGACGTAATTTGCTGCCAAAAGTGTGTGCTACCCTTACTTTTGAAAAAAATTATGATCTACGTAATCAGTTCATTTGTGTATTATGTGTCTCTATTTCTGTTTCCTTTTACATATCATTAACACCATCAACACCGGCAAAAAGTGACTTTCAGTTACGATTTATTTTATAAGAAACACGATAAAAACTTGGGTCATTAAATATTAGATTTTCAAAACTGCATTACTCTATATAAATTTGTCTACGGATTCCCTTACACCGATTTTGTAAATCTGATTTCATTTTCAAAGTAAACAGATTCGCTGAATTATACATATATATAGCAAATCGTTCCCCTGTATCATTTGTTGCATGCACTTGTTATTTAAATAATTATTACAAGAAAATAAATCATGTAACTGTACCCTCGTTTCTGGAATAAAGAGCCAACCCCTCCGAAATCATTTCCCTATTAATGAAAATCCTCTCTAACGTCACACTCCACACTACATAGTAATAATAATAATAATAATAATAATAATAATAATAATAATAATAATAATAATAATAATAATAATGATAACAATAATAATAATAATAATAATGATGATGATGATGATGATGATGATGATGATGATAATAATAATAATAATAAAGATATGAGTGAGCAAACCCAATTTTGACACGTTGTCCTTGTAACAAAGCTTGACACTGGGTATAGCATTTGAGGCCTGTTTTATGAGCTTTTCAGTGTGCACCACATACCATTGCTACCCTGGTGTATGTTTCACACGAAGTCCACGCCTTGTATCCAGTCATTTTTCATAACTTCTGCCCATATATCTACAGTACACAGTAGTGGGTGGGGTGGCGGGTCAGTGTATATGCATGTAAAACGTCATATGTCACTTATATTTCACACGTACACACACACACGCTCTCTCTCTCTCTCTTTCTCTCTCTCTCTCTCACACACACACACACACATACACACACCGACACTTAAAAAAAAATATGCAGAAAATCCTATAGTAAGACACGAAAATTTTCACTGTGACTAGCTATTAATAACTAATAACTAGAACGTTTTTATTGTATTTTTTGTCAAAACTTTAATAAAATAAAAAATAGTACAATTCAAACTGTTCTAGATTTAAAACCTTTGATTTCACCTAATAATTATAAATGTTTGTCCTACATGGCTAACCACGCATATATTTTACAAACTACCTCTACACAGTATCCAATGGCTACTATCGCATATTAACTTGACTGCCATTTTAAAATCCAATGGGTGCTATTAGATATGAACTTGGCTGCCATTTTAAAATCCTATGGGTTCTATCATATATGAACTTTGCTGCCATTTTAAAATCCAATGGGTACCTTCGCATATGAACCTGGCTGCCGTTTTAAAATCCAGTGGTACTATCACACATGAACTTGGCTGCCATTTTAATTGTTATTAATTCCGCATCCAATGGTTTGTGAAGAAGAACAATAATTTCACTTTTTATCTGTTAAATGTGAGACGATAAAATATGTATTTTGAAACTGATTCCAAATTTAAAAAGTAGCATGGTAAATGCAATAAAGCCTTGCTAATTGGTACATCTGGGAACTCCAGGTAGGCGCCTGTTGCTGGGTCGAAGAGCTTGTTGAACGTTATAACAAACATGAATGGCAATTTTGCACGTCCTTTGTATATATTATGAAAAGTCAACGTTACATTCCTTGATCTTGGAATGGTTTTCTTTCGCCTCACGAACCTCTTCTGTATGGATCAGCAAAGTGTCCTCTCCACGAAAATGTTCAAATATTATCGGCAGAGCGAAACTACATACATTTATCTATAAGGCCTTGGTTTTCTGCTGCTGAAATTGGTTGAATTATCTTTCATCGTACACGCCTACCTTGTGATACATAGCTACGTTTCCTGTAACCAAATTTTCTACTTTACACATGGTTATAAAAACGTTGGTTATTATATGCACTCTGCCAGTGACCTGATTCATTTTTTCAACTCTTTCGTAACATGATCACCACCACCCCAGACAGCACGCCGGACTGGTCATGGTCTGTGGGTAAACGCTTTGTTCCAGCCTTGTTTATTATTCACGCAAACGGGATTGATATAGGGACAAGCCTCCGTTGTTTCAAAATCGCTGATGCACCTTAATGTATAATGTTAATGCATTTATAAATACAAATATGTTTACAGCAGTGCCAATCGACAACAGATAAGTTGCTCCATATTTTAAGAGAGAACTATCTTGGATGTAAGAATCAACATTTTCCTGAGATACATTAAAGCTGGTGTGATTTATGGTTCTATGTAACATATTTGCAACTACATGTGTGGAAAATGTGCGGCGTATATTAATCATCACCATTTGACAAGCAAGTCTTGCTGGGGCACTCTCCATTTCAAACTACGTCTTTTGAAGTGTTCGTTTGTAGACGCTGTGATAACACTTTTTACACGATACATATTTTCGGCTGGATACCCTACACTTTACCAAATAACAAAAATGTTTTAAATACATACCACTTAGTTGAGACAACACCAAGTAGCGGTTTTGAGAAAATCGTAAAGCCCTCTGCATCATCATTTTTATTTCTTGTCTGTCTGCCAGCATTGAGCATAAACTAACTTTTACACTTTGAGCCTATTACTTGTTCAATGTTTACCTGTTAAACTCCTCAATAGACCAGTTCATAGGACTCGGGTTTGTTCGGTTCACTTCGGGAAGCGCACCCTGCTTTGTTTATATTTTGTGCTCGACCACGCCGGCCGGATTAGACGTGGAGGGATCAGATACTATAACACAGGATGTGTTTGGAATTAATGAAATATCAAACTGTCAGCAAATAAAAACTGCATTTTTCACCACAGATGTGACATTTTAGGTAAATGCTTTGCACTGTCCAGCACAATCCATGTTATCACTAGCGTTAGCCGTGGTATCCGTTCTTAACATGAAGACGTCGGCCAGACTCGGCCACTTGCTGATTGGACAATCAGTCCAGCAATGGAATGCATAATTAATTACGGTCCGGAAAAGTTCGGTACAACTCGGTATGAACAGGTCTATTGTTTAAGAAAGGGAGCTGATTTAATGTAATGAGAAATTTGTGTTTTCATTGGTGCAAGTTCAGAGGTAGAGCTGAGGCTGAAATTGGCCACCCTTCATAACTGAGCAAATTGGATGCCAATGATCTTTGTGCTCTTTCGTTGCTGGAGAGGTTCCATGTGCCTCTAACCTTCATAGCTACATATATTGTCTCCATTTTGTAACAACTGGATGGATCAACGTATGACATTATCACCATAACTATAGCCACGGATTTTGTAACAGGTGGCAATACGTTTTTCAATATAATATACTGGGGAACGGCCAGCGTACCCATTTTCTTATATTTTGAAAATTGGTATCTCTCAGAATGGCAACGTGTCAGATAAGCATCATAAAAAATAAACGTCTCAACATTATTGCCAAATAAGATCACAATTAGGGCCCATTACTCATCCCATGCAGCAAAATTGATGTGGTGCTGACCGGACCGTAATTTATGTGGTCCTGCTTTTGCAAGTCTCTGTCACCTTTTAGTATTATGTATAATCCAATTTTTCGTGCAAACAGCAGGAACTACGTACATCTTGTTAAAAGCGCCCATGAACCTGCACGGTAACGCATTTCAAATGTCTTAACAAGAACTCGTACACATGTAATAGATTCACAATATATGACAGCACAGACGTGATGTGGAGAAATATCAATGAAGCAGCATATCCATGTGCCTGCAATCATAGGGACAATAATTCATGTTACTTTTTCAGCAGTCCATAGTAACGGACGCTTTGATGTCAAAAGTGAAAAACGTTATTACGGTCACAACATCAAAAAGTCACGGAGTGCCCCAAATGTTATTACCGAGACATTTAATTTCTGACAGAAAATGAACAAGCACTGACACAGGGGGTGCGAAAGTTCTGTAAACTCTTATGTAGGGGTGCCATCAATGGCCAATCCTAGGATTTTGTGTGCAAAACATTTGGCAATAAAACGTGCACGCATAGGGACGGAAAGCCATAATTTTCACCATCTGAGAGTCGTATGATGCTGAATAATGCAGAAGAAAATATACAATCTGAAGCATATAACGTTTGACAGTTTGACCCTTTCACATGAGGATCTTGTCACGATCACGCGCTCAATTCTTTTGTCTGGGAGGTTTTTTGACCAGAAGCTAGGTGAAAAGCAATCTATTTAAATAAAACGTACAGCATTTTTTATGATGTGTTGTTAACAAAGGAAACTATAAATCATAACAGCGGACAAAAATAAACTCAGAGTATAAGAAATGGACTATGTTACTTGACATTATTAACCCGGTATTATTCCAATCAGCATATGTTATTTCCTAATCGGTATAACAAAGAGCTTAAAGAGGAAAATCTTGGAATCTACGACAAAAATGGTAATGCTTATATGTTCGGTCTGTTTTAAGTAAATAGTCGTAGCTTTACAAGTTATAGCGCAAGTGAAGCTAGTAGTACTTCACAAACGTATTGGCCAACTAATAAAATTAAAGTACATATTAAGTTTGATTTCCTACGTTCTATACTATTTTCTAGATGGTTGCAAACCAGGAAATGTGTAAGCAGTATGACTCAGTTACCTTTTTATCTAAACTCTTTTAAAAATCAAATGGATGAGAGACGGATTACACGATCATGTTTCTGTCATATTTCTATGCTCATAAAGTATGCAGTGTTGTACCGTGCGGTACGAGGAGAATTAATACAATAATTCCAGTAACGTCCGGTGAACAGCTTTCCTCAGTGCACTCAGGACGCAATGCGCCTAGAGCGCGCCGGGGAAAGCTGTTGACTCAGTCCAGATGAGGCAATATCATCATTACAGAAGTTCGTTGCAGAACATGGACTCCTAATTATGTCGAGTAAAATAGATAATTACCAGTAATATATTTTTACATACTAAAACACTGATTATTCCAACACTGTCTGCTTCCCTTCCATTGTAATACACTTTATGCCAAGTCGTTTGAATAAAGCGTGCTCGGCAGGCATAAGAAGCAATTTTGGCAGAACATGAAGATGGAAGTTCATGAAAGTAGATCGCTGCATGACGCTCCTATGACTGAGCATCTTAATGTAGATGATTTAGCCAGCCAAGATGTTAGCTTCGTTTTATTCGTGAAGATTAACAAATCGAGACTTAATCTGGAGTGTGTTCATCTACACCGTCTGTCTACCATGAGCCCGTAGATTACATGCCAAGCATAGGATTAGTTTATATGATTATAATAAGATAATTATCTAGCACCCGGCCCATATTATTTTATTGTAAAACCTGCTGCTGCCTTTTTTTTCTACATGTTAGTAATTAAAAATGACACTTTTGAGCAGATCAGTGCCATCCAGGAAAAGAAATGCTCTAACAGGTCACACACGGACAGGCCAGCCCGTGACTTTGACATGCTCGTGCGTGTCTTGAATAAGTCAATGAACAGAGCGAATTCTCAATACGTATGATGAGACATGAACTTTTCTCAGCAGATAAAATTGCACGGAAAAAACTGTTTACTTTACCGACTCGAACAACGTTAACTGTGTGATACATGAAACACGGTCTCATATAAATAAAGGAAAAAAGTGTGGATCCTGTTTCACCTCGATGAAAAAAACTCGTTTGTATTGGCCGTGTGGTATGGATATGTATATACATAGAGATACAAGTCAGGCAGTGCTTATAGTCAAATGTGACGGAGAAATCTGAAGAGGTTATTACATTAGTCCAACGAACTGTAAATTTTATTTAGCCACGTAAAAGACTTTGTATTGTGATTTTATTTGTTGTTTTAAGTATTTTGATGATAACGGTGACATCTTCGTTATATGCATATGTTAAATGAATAAAACGTTTATGGGTAGATTGATGGAAGGAAGGAACGAAGAATAGATGGTAAGATGCATAGGTAGGTAGGGGGGGAGAGAGAGAGAGAGAGAGAGAGAGAGAGAGAGATAGAGAGAAAGAAAGAGAGAGAGAGAGAGAGAGAGAGAGAGAGAGAGAGAGAGAGAGAGAGAGAGAGAGAGAGAGAGATTTCCGAAAACAATTTTATACTGCCGTATGGTATAAAATGTCCCTTCATCTGTTGAAAAGAGAGCAATACCCCTGTCGATTTGAGTGATTTACATTCAGACACAAAGTTTGCAAGTGTGTGTTGTATAACGTCATTTTATAGCATAATATTATGTAATTTGCAGTTAGCGCAGTTTGGGTGAAACAGTAAAACCATTGCTTCATTCTGAATCATTTTTCAGTTGGGTTTGCAACATTTTGAAAACGTTCAACACCTTCTGAATCAAAAGTTTTCCTGATAGATATTAGAAAAATGTTTAATCAAAATGATTCCTATAAATGAAAACCAAAGCGAGAAAAGGCATTGAGGCTGGCGGTATTTTGTTTTACACCAGGTTATAGCAGGACGATTTCAGCTAGTGATGCCAAAACACCGTCCAGTGCATACCATTTGTAAAGCATCTAAGGGAAGACATCATCGGGAAAACCTGTTATTATCGTGCATAGCAGATTACCCACAAGTTCCCTTCATAAACGTTCTAAAGGCAACAATTTTGCGGCAGTCATTAGAACAAGCAATACCATCAGGACCATCATTCCATATTCAACAAATTTAATTTTGCCTATGGGATATGGCATAAAAATGGACAGTTTTGATCTATACAAAAGGCATGGCCCACATGTGAATCTGCGAAACTTGACAATAACATTTGTTAAGGGTGGTGTGGAGTGGAGGGGGGGGGATAAGGGGGTTGCGGGTGGGGTGTAGCTGGTGAAACATCTGTGGCAATAAAATTTCCAAGGATGGCGAATTTGAAACATTAATATGTGATGTGATTAAACAAAATTAAACAGCTTTTTGCTCCATATGATTTTTCCGAGTGGTTATGATAAAAGTTTGATATTCATGCGCCTAGGCCTACCATATATGTTGCACTGCACATTAAGTCTCCCTCGACGCAAGAATGTATGTACCGCATCAATCTTTTACGTATCATGCAAATTATCTTTCCTGAAACTTGACCATTTAAGGCGTTCTAATAGCCAATATTGATGCCAAAAGGAAGTCTGACGTATTCATTTACCAACTGGACGGATATGCTGGTAGACGGGTGGATAATGATGAAAGGACCTGGAGATTCTGCATGGCCTTACACCTTGAAATGCGGAAGGACAATATCAGGTGATATGGACATATAAATTCATGCAGTGTAAAGGGGATCTGACATCTGAGGTTGGTCGTTGCAGATAACGTGTGTGGCGCGTATGTATATTATATGTTTTCCACGAGGATTGCCGATTTGGTTTTCTGTTCACATACCTATATATGTATTCCATACAGATTAGATACTAATCTCTGAATCGAGGGGGGTGTCCAGCTTTTTGCAGTAAACATCTTCCTTGTTGATTTTATTGCAACGCATACCCAACATCGCTTTATGCATTCAAAGTTACATGCATGTGCCAAGTTGATGAAAATATGTCCACGATAGTAAAAGCTATAATGAGCAATACAGTGACCAAAAATAAAAATTTCAAACATTTTTGCTCCATTTAGAAGCATGTTACTATGGGATACAATGTATAAGTCAGACTAAGAAAACATGATGTCATCGCTGATGACAGATGCAGGAGAAAGTATTGCATGCCTCCTGGAGATATCGATCGATAGGACATGAGCAAAAACCGGTGATCCCTGGGCAAAGATAAATCGGTGACTGTGGCTACAAATCGGTAACAACGGCTAAGGATATGATAAATTTAGAACTACTACAATTCCAATTTTGGTCACCCAGGGTAAACATATTCTTAAACAAAATTCCAAAAGCCGCGTACATAAGGCTAAAGAATATTTGGCATTACCTTGCAACTTGCGCTTGATGATGCCATATAACCTACACAATGGTTCAATATTTGTAAAGCCGTGATTGTCTATTTGGGCATTATATATGTTGAAATGAATTTAGAGAGGCAAGAGGCCCTAATATAGGCTTGTGAGCCTGTTGGCCATTTTTTTTCCATGGAACAAAATATGTTTAAACCAAATGAATTTTCCAAAAATATTAACCATTATAATTGCTGATAATCATTTAACAGAAAGACGTATTTAATGGCTGCTTACCACCGTGACCTGATTGTTCAATGGTCCTCATTGTTATTCACATTTAGTTTTCCTATCATGAGCACTCTATAGTTTTGACGTTTGCCTTTATAAATCCCTATGCATAAGCAGAAATTAGTCCGCTGAAGCCTGTTACATCTGTCGTAAGATCCCATCATTGCTCACAATAAAAAAGAGTAATTATCTTGATGCGCATTGAACGTAAATTACCATTAATAAACACATACTTTTTAATTTCCATATCATTCATTTTTTTATTCAAATAATTGATTATTTGAAGAAAATCAAAGCCCAAATTAGAAAACACGCTCTGTCATTTCATTCAAATTGAAATATTGATACATTAAAACTAATTTAATTTCGTAGCCTGAGAGTGTCTAAACTAAAACATGAAGTCTTTTGCCTCTAACCTTTACTGCCATTCAAACCCCCGGGAGAATGCTCTATAAATGGTTTAGTAGCATGTGGGCACACGTGTGTGCGATCTGTTACGTATATTAAACTGGATTACAAAATGTGAGCATCAACTATCAAGTCTTCTATCACCGATTGCCTCTGACATTGAATAACAAGCAGCTATTTAAGGATTGGCATGGGGGAACACCGGACTGTCAACCCAAGACGTAACAGAATAATATGTATAAAGTGTCTGGGCTCAGCTGCTGCAGAGAAACAGCTGATTGAGTGACGGGAATTGCATCCTACATGCAGGAATTAAGTTTTTGCGTCAGTATTTTATCAAGGTTCATTACATGTGTTTTTTACTTAACAAAAAACTTGCAAGACATACAAAGACAATTATTGTTATTGTTTATAGATGGCGAGCTGGATAATACTATCACTGTACCATTATTCAGAGCGGAGTTACATGTACAAATTACACGTCAATAGATACGAGATAATCTCAGAGCAATTCGGCAAAACCTTTCTAGCCATATGTATCTGATCAAAAGAGTTCCATCAATCTTGTCTGCATCTGTATTTTTGATTTAGTATCATGCATTAGGGACTTGACCATAAATATAAATGGAACTAGAAGAGGGTGAAACTGTTTTATAGCTTTCCCATGGGTAAACACAAATCGCAATGCAATTGTTTGGGTTTCGGTCTTTCCTATTTCAACAGCGGTTAATATTTCATAACCTCTGATTTAACTTCAGTTCATCTTCTTGTGATTTAACTTCAGTTCATCTTCTTGACTTCTTGGAAGAGAATGAGATAGATAGATAGATAGATAGATAGAGAGAGAGAGAGAGAGGAGAGAGAGAGAGAGAGAGAGAGAGAGAGAGAGAGAGAGAGAGAGAGAGAGAGAGAGAGAGAGAGAGAGAGAGAGAGAGATGCTTATATTAATATTAATAGCCTAGGCTGGCAAAGCAAGTTTAGGGCTCGACATTTAATGTTGCTGGCTAATTTGCAAAATTGCAGTTAGAGTGCCAATAATTCAGAGAACAATCCCATATACTCAAATGTGGAAACAGTATATAAGTTCACGTCCTTTTTAAATACAAAGACACACACACAAACTTATATATATATATATATAAGTTTTTTCCATTATATGTACGGCGTCCTCAAAATAACAAGACACACCCCAAAGACGAAGTTCGTAAAGCAAGAGTTTCAACGATAATATTTTACAAGGAAAGCGGGATCAACTCACAGTGTTTTCATTTTGCACTTGCAAAGACAAGAAATAAGGCAATATGTTCCACCATCCATAATAAATAACTTCAAAATATAAGATGCCTACTTAATATTTCAATATGAATATACACCATTTCCAAGGGAATGCTGAAGATACTTTACGGACATAAGATGACTCAAACAACACTTTCGCCACATGTCGCCAAGGACATAAACTGGGAAAATAACTTGTATGACATGGCCCGATCCGTTTAAATAATCTTTGGCTCTTCAGATTCCATTCCTCATGGATGACACAAATATGAACATGGCGATGATATGTCTACAATCAGCATTACCCTAATACATCCGAAGAGACTGTCAACAAGCACCAACAACTTGAGAAGACTTGTTGGAAAAAATGTTAAAAAAGTTTATAAGCAAACCACTGCTGCGATTTTTGGTTATCCATAATTTTGGTGTTGTATAGAAAAATTATTTAGCGATGTAAGTACGATGTATGTGAAAATTTAATAAATTATGGCATCCTATTTATAAAATGAGATTAATGCGACGATACTGAAGAAATGAAATATTTCATATCAGTTAATAAATAGTATGTTTTTCCACTTGATATGCATATGCAAACATAATATACTACTCAAACGTTTTTTGGTATGTAAATGTGTTATAAAATCGATGCTTTTGTCATTTCTTTTGTGAGCCCCTGCTTAGTTGTTGATAAATCGATCTTTCTCAGTGTGCTAATGTTTAGATGTAGGTAGACAAACTTTTATAAGTCAGGTGACGAATAAGCATACCATGTAAAATATAAATTACTCATTTCGGTATTATTTTGATTCCAGCCTCTTCTCCTGTAAAATTTATTCTTTTATGATGATTACTTGGGAAAAAAATCACATAGAAGGGACATTTATCAGAGACAGTTATATGGCCTGCAACACTTCCTTATATTCAATACCAGATATTCATATGTTAAATTTGTTGTTTTCTACGTCCGTACCTGAAATATGTATACAAGAACATTAGACAAATTTTTTGATATTTCCATTTTACCAAGGCACGCGCAAAGGGTATTTTTTGGGGAAAATGCTCGACCAACCACATAGATAATACTAAGTTTTCAGCGCATCACTATCAGAACACGTTTCGGACCCTAGCATACACGGACATATATTGGGCAGCGTCTCACTGTCTCAGCTTTATAATAAAACCATATATGCCCCAACTATCACACTGGACACAAGCACAGGAAAAAAAACCCTACGTATGTTGCGGAAGTGTATATATGTACAATATTATTATACACATGTACACATGCATAATGTTCCCCAGACTTGGTTTAAACATATTTTATTCAAACAATAATTGGGAAACAGGGCGAACCCTATATTAATCCCTCTTGACTTATTTCACTTGCTTGATTTCAATGAATTGTTTGGAGCCCATAAGGTCAAAAGTTAGGCTGACCTTATGAAAAACAAACAGACTTAAAATTGCATAATGTACCTGAAAAGTCAAAAATAAAATAAAATAAAATAAAATGTTTGTTTGACTTGCTTTGGTAAAATACAAATAAAACATAGATAGACAGCAGAATCTGGTTTTACCAGAAACCTTCCTTACTGACTTGCATGGGACCGCACTGGAACCTCCACCCCCCCCCCCCCCAGTGCTCACCCGCCAACATGACAACTGTCCGCCTTGTGGGTAGCCATTATCAGTTTCAGCTCCATTGGACCTGCAGATCCAACCAGTGGAAACTGGCGGGTGCCGGCAGGTGGTTATAAGGTTCCAGGGGTAGTTATGATACTCATGCCAAAGCTGCCAGGAAAACCGGAAGTTGGGATAAGCTGCCTGATACTGTCTGAGATTAGGTCTACGAGGCACGAAGCCCTACAAGGCTTACTAAGAAATGTGCAGACCTTTAGGCTTATATCGCATACAACCACTGTAGCGCCATAAACTGGAACATGGTGGCAGCTCTGATGGGATCTGGAGAATGCCTAACGGAACCTATGCAAAGGAGCCTGTTACAACCGCAAGGTGTATTTGCCCTCCTCGATCAGTAGTGTGTCACACAAGTAGTGCTCTGTGAAGGTTGTAGTCAATTGCCATTGGCAGGCAAGCAGAATGTCGACAACCACAATGCTCTGAAGGGTGTGTCAGGAGGCATTGAAGGCTTGTACCTTGTGTGCTCTGCCAGAGACAAGCTGTAAGGTGTCTGGCCTATCCAGCCAGGTCTCATAGGCCTTAAGGATCATCTGCTTAACCCCTGATTAAATCGTGTTTCTGCAAACTTGCTCCACTCAGTGGTAGAAGGAGGGCAGATCTCTGTCCTCTGAGTTCGTCTGTGCAGGAAAAGCTACCAGCAAAGAGCTGTGTCTGGGCACAGGGCTCTTTTGTCAAGAGCAAGAGTGGCATCTGTTGCACTAAGTGTAAATCCCTTAACAGCTAGCGACAACGAAGTCACTAGGAGTGGTGCTGGTCTAAGCAGTCTTGCACTGCCTCTGTGATATAGAGAGCGCCATTGAGGTCCTCTAGGAGAGACCCCATGGCTGCCAATGACACGTTCGAGTAGGACCCCCCACAAGGACAGAGCATGGGGCATATTCTTCTAAACTTTTGAAGGCCTCTGCGGATGACATAATGGTTCTCGGCTGCCTAGCATCAAAGTCTTTCTAGTCTAGGTCCACGGGCAGTGAACCCTACAGGAAGATCTGCTCCAGCGCAGAGCACCACTTTCCCTGGACATCCGGCTCAGGGAGGAGTCTCCCCTGCTTCAGGAAGCCAGGCATTGGCAGTTCAACAGCAACCCGTGTCCGTGAGTCTTGGCTGTCAGCTGGTTGTAAAACTCAGCTAAAAAAGGTTTGGCCGTATGTTGATCCATGTCCTCTAGAGACAGGCCCCAGCATGACAGCGCAACAGCATCTGACCTCCTTTACTCTTGTGGGACCACAGCTTGGTCATCAAACAGGCCCAGAATAAGAGCTTTGACATGGTCAAGCCCTTGGCAGGCACAGGTGCCATGTCCATAGGGCTAGTGGCCAAGGCCTCTGCCGCACCCATGGTTGTCAGCTCTCTATGCCTGTCAGAGCGTGAACGGGGGGGAGCAATGAACTCTGGACCTAGGTTGAGGCCTGGTGTCAAAGGAATCCAACATCAGCAGTTTATCTTCCTCCTCAGTGTCCAAGCCTGAAGACTCCAGACTCACGAGGGGAGCGCACACACCAAGGACCTCATCGTACAATGTATTGTTCAAGGGGGGTGGAGCAGTCACCTGTGACAGCAAGGGATCTGTCACCACACTATAGGGGTAGCGAGCACCTCTGGAGGAGTAACCTCTGCCACCGACGCTGCCTCCACTTACTCCTCCCATGAAGGGGGGAGAAAGAGAAGGCCAGGGAGACTCATACCCTGAGATCTCGGACGCTGCAGGCTGAGAAGTTCTGCAGGCAACAGTGATCTGGCTGACATTCCCCCCTGGCCACTATCTTGGACCTCAAATGCTGTCAACTGAGCAATCTGCTGGCAGGAGGGGTCCAGAGGGAGTTCAGAGAACTCCCGGACTTGAGGTCCGATAGAGAGCTGAACCAAGGCAGAAGCAGCAAGCTGCTCTGCTGAGTCCACTCAGCCTGAGTGACAGTAGCTGTTGCTGATTTAGGGAAGTCAAATGAGCTTCCTCAAGCTAAAGCTGATCCTCACGGAGCTCATGGTCCACCTGCCACTCTAGAGAGTAAGGCAGGGTACCCGGCTCAAACGTGGGAAGCAGCAGGATTGCCAACTGTTTAATCTGGGGCAAAGCTGCTGGAGGTGCAAAAGGGGCTGCTGGTGCCACTGTCAGGGGAACAGAACATTCTGCCCAGGCTGGAGGTGTGGACACCACTTGGGCAGAAAACCCAGTGGCAGTAGAAGGCTCCCCCTTTCTAGGTGTCTTCCTTGTAGGTCCCCTATGCCTGAGTTTTTGACATGAGCTCTCAGATTGGGGAGCTCAAAGGGTCAACGAAGGAACCAGTGCACTAGCTGGCACTCTTGGCTTCTTATCTCAGCACTCAAACTGACCAGGGTGCTGGCTTTCCATACTGTCTGGACTTAGAATCTAAGCACTGTATCTGGAGTGCCCTGACTGGTTGGGGTTCCAGAATCCCGAGGCCGGCGACAGTAGGCCTCCACTCTGGTGGCATCAGTTTGCAAGGTTGCTTTCTGTCTGAGCGCTCAGACCTGGAGGACCAAGATCTTGACAGCTGCAGGCGTGGCTTAGCATACTTCTTTGGAGCGGACTCCGAAATAGTCTGCTGAGAGGGGGCAAACCATGCATGCATCATCTCAGCCTGCTGTATCATACTCTTGGACATTGCCTCCAAGTTCATGACCACCTTTGGATTGGTGCCAAGAGCAGATTTGGATGTCAAGGGGGCTAAGTCTTTCGTTCATGAACTCCGAGACAAACTCTTGTTACTTGACTTACAACTCTGACATCTCTTCACCTGCTCCCGAGGGGTATCAGGAGAAGAAATGTCTGTCTTTGGAGACTGTTGGCCAGCCAGAGCAGGTCTATGCTCTTTCTCCTTTGGCACATGAGATGCATGGGATGAAGACAAACGAGCTGAAGCAAGTCTATGTTTCTTCCCATGAGGAGTCTTTGCAGGTAAGGACTCAACAGAGTGCGATTACTCAGGCTTACATTTGGGGGCTCTTGCGACCTGCCGCCTATGCCTAGCGCGATCTGACTTCCTCCTTGCATGCTCACAGAGCAGCCACTTGTCCTCAGACACTTATTGCTGTCCAGTTGACTCACAGGGCCACCAAGTGGATCTGAAATGTGTTGTGCCATGTTCTGTTACCCATAAAGTGCACGTCGTAACGTCACATGGGGGGCATGCTGTAATGTTACATTTTATGCTCATGCATAATGCTTTGCCATGTATGTGCTTTCCAATGGTATTGTTTCAACTGTCGAATATGAAGTTTTACAGGGCATGCACGTGGTATAAATAGAGGAATCTGATTGGGTATCTTAATGCTAATGCAGAATATGTTTAAACCGTAAGATTTAGTTAGAGTATAGATATCGTTTGTATTGCAATGGAAGCTGGTATACATGCATGTATAGTTTCCCAACATATCCTTCAGATGTCCTTGAAAGGTATATAGTGTGGGCTATACCTTGGATGGGTTTATAAGCCCGAGTCTTTAAAGTGCGAAAGTGATCAATGACAGGCATATTTAATACAGTAGTAACGCAATACCATCATAGATGCCTGTATCTGTGGTTTTCTCAACAAATCGTTTGATAGTCTTTCTTAATGTTTGGTACTTGTAATACATGATGTGTACACCTCAGCTACCAAGAAAATATTTTTTTTTATTCGACTTTCTCTTTTCCCTACGTAGGCCCAACATTCTTTGAGGCTGATCACTGTGCTCACACTCTCAGTCAGTTTGTCACTGTCCCTTAGTTACTAGAACAGCTCTCCGTGTCCAGTTTCTTTGCTTCATGGTACAAAATAGATACAAAACTTCACTCTCTGTTACCGGCTTTCATGATCAATTTGTAAATTCCATATAGCATTTTCTGAAAATTAACATGATTACCACATTGCTGTTAAAATTTGAAACGAAAACTTACTAAATAAAGGTAGTAAGAGCCATGGATCTGTTGATTAAGGTGCTATCTCATTAGTTAGACCACTGCAATTAGGTTGAGTAACTGGGTGTTGTTTGAAGTCAAGGTCATCTGAGCCTTTCAGCCAGCCAAGACTTGCAAGGAGAAATGGGAGTAAAAAACACCCTATGAAATGGCTTTTAATAGGGAATCTTTACCTGAAGTGTACACAGCACGATGTATGCCGGCTGTTTTCATGGCTTACCATGCTTTCTACCAGCAATACTAATTTTAACATATATCAATTACTGTACATTTTAGAATCGATAGTCGCAAAGAAACGTGGAAGCTCTTTCAAATGCTATTAAATATTGGTCCCATTATATTATCATATTTGGTCAACTAAATTGCATAATGAAGAGGTGCAGCGAGTCAAACGCTGTCATAGTTTGTGAATTTTATTGCTGGAATGAAGAAATAAGTCTAAAGAATCAGGAGTGGCTTTATTTTACTAACACATCCAGGCAGTAATGTTATGGAAGGGGAAGTCAATCTGAAGGAACATTTAGAATGACGTTACAGCTGTTCATGCAAACGCCCATGCCTTTATGCTTGGATAGAAATTAGATAAAAAAATATCCTGATTTATTCTTTTAAAACTTGTTTCAAGGAGATTTTTGTTCAGTCCCATGGATTCATGTTTCGTTACCATCACTTTGCCATGTGAACGATGAGCAACTTTGTTTCCAGACTTAGACGTTTGAATTTTTAAAGAAAATATGCTCTAACCGCATCAAGAAAGAAAACTTTGATCAGGGTTAGATTCTTTTCGTTATATGTTTCATATGATACTTGTTCTTATTGCTGTACATATATTGATTCCAGTAAAATCAATTACTGCATTTTGGATGCATACTTAGATCACCAGGTACTCTTCGGCGACAGTATAACCACAATGTAAGAACAACAGCACCCTCCTCTGCAATTGTAATTCCATACTGCCAGTTTTCCAATACATTTCTTGCATCAGCAACAGCAAATACGCATGTCTAACATAATTCAATTAGAAAATACACCTGCGACATAAACACAAGACTGAAACACGAACAGCAGTTACATTAAGAAGTCATAGGTGGAAAGGTGAATTGCCTAGTTTGTATAATACAGTCATTCACACACACACACACACACACACACACACACACACACACACACACACACACACACGTGCATGCATGCATGCATACATACATTCATACATGTGGTGAAAAAAATGAATGACGGAATATAACCACTCTTTCTCATTTGGTGCTCTCTGCAGTGCACTAGTATTGATGTGTGTCAAGCATGTGTTCATTTTCGTACAGCGTTGGCTGTGGTAGGCTTCAGTTATTTTACAACGAATACAACTTTATGGACAATCAATTAATGATCGAGTCTAGTCCAGTCCCCTCCCCCTTCACATCAAAAAGTAAGCAAAGCTGACGACTTCTCATTGAATTGCGTGCCTAAGAGTCTCTACCAATTGATCATATACGTGACTACTTTGGTTAAGTTCCTATGAACTGCTGTTTGTAGTGTTAGTTGTTCCAATTGACAGTTGCACTCATACGTGCTCAAGGTCCTTCTTACGCCATAAGGTATTTTGATGTACGAAATCCAGATTTAGGATTCTGTTATGATTAAGGGGAAAAGGACAGAGAAGGTAATCATTGAGCAAACATGACACTCGATGCAAGACTGCATAAATCACCTCTTTATACTTTTATGTACACTTGTCAAGATTGATTTAGTTTGGATTGACCACAGGTTGTGAGTGCAAGTTCAATTTACCAGGGGCAATGGCATGGGATGTGGGCACCGAGCAAGCACATTGAATAAATATACACTTTCAGCGCGTACGGTTTAGCCCGAAATATCTTAAGAGAGAGTCACTTTGCCAAATTTGTTCGATTATACTGCAAACATTGTAAAAAGTTTTCACGAATTTAGAAAACTATAAAAATTATAACCCCGATGGACCTGCAATCCAAACGATGATGAGTTTTTGGTCCATTCCAACATAACTCATCTGACGAGATACAATGCATTGAATAGGGGCGCCCTCAGCCAGTCATGTAACAACGTAGATTCAACAGGGGTCTATATGATTTTCACCCAAATATTTTGTGGAATCTCTTGATTGAGAAAGTTATATCGGGCAGACAATTCCTGCCTTATCTCTTACGGACGAATAGTTTATCTGAAAAGTGCAGAACTCAAATTTGTATATAAGTGAATCCAAATGTGAAACAGTAAATAAGCGCATATGTTTTCGTCATGTCAAGAACAGTGCAAAACGACCAGTATCAAGGAAGGCGCTGCTGGCGAAAGTTCTTTTGTGATCCCTACTGTAATACTCTATGGCCCTTTTTTGATATGGTTGCATTGAAAACATCATGCCAGAAACTAAGAACAAGAAGGAGCACATGTTGCTGTGTACTGGCCATAGAACTTCCTAATCCTCTTGAATAGTAGTAATCTCTATTTGATGAGAATGCCAAGATGCTTCTAGAACCCTGACAAGAACAACTACTTTCTTTTGGGGACAAGAACAACGCCTCAAGCCGGTATCCCACCCGGAGCAGCTGCTCTTATCTGATAATTAAAGTATGCACACAGCAGGAAGCACATCAAAGTCTGCATCTCTATCCAAGGTTTGCCTTGAAATCCCAGGTTAAGAGTCCCTATTATTTACAAGGAACTGCAATCCTCATACGTTATCTGTGTTGCCATGCACTTTCTTAAATGTAAATCTTTTACCCGTTTTCGACTCTTTAGTGTACAATAAACCGTTTCGCAATTTCCTTTCAACAATAATCCTATCGTAGTAACGATGCTAAATTCGGAAAATTGAGGCTGACAGAGGAGTGAGAATTATCTACAAAAATCCGATCTTATATGACAAATAAGATCATTTTGCGATTGATAACCACCCAAGCAATAGCGCAAAGCATGAAATAGGCTGACATATAGCTAATCTAGTTTTAAATAATGAAATGGGGAATGTTAAAATATATTAAGAAGCATCAACGAATAAGTAAGTTTTTTTTGGCACGAGTTTTTGTCTACAGTGGACTGTGTGTATCAATATCAAGATGCGCAGCCATACAGTGGTCGCATCTTTCACAGTTGTGTCACCTATTCCCAACGAAATGTCTACTCAGACTAAGTAGAAAGTCAACAAAGACGACTGGAATATGTCACTGTGAGTCAACATAATGATAATGATGATGATGATGATGATGATGATGATGATGATGATGATGATGATGATGATGATAATAATAATAATAAATGGTTAATTTGTATGAGGACATCACGGCTGTTATTTTTAACAAAATCAAATAAAATTATAACTGCAAAGTTCTAAAATGCCAGAAATCGGGGAACAGAGTGGCCAATTCTGGGCCTGAATGATATGGGGCCTCTGTGGCCGGATGACCCGGCTTTAAATTGGCTTGCATAACGTCATGTAATCTGATACCATGTTCATGATGAAAATCCATGGAGTTCCTGTAGGAAAGAATAACTTCCTTTGCAGCCTACATTGATGTGCCTTGGCAATATTCCTGGGTCACATTTTGATGTGCGCATTTGCTGAGTAAAATATATATATAAAATGTTTCTGGTAAGAATTACGGGTCAAAATAGAGCATGCCCTAGGGAGGTTTTTCTGTGATATAACAATAAATGGCAATACACACAGAATCGACCATGTACCAAATTCTGTGCCATCTACTGAATATATGTATCTGAGGCCCACAATAAAGCGTCTTATCAATGTTATCTTTACTGTGGCGCATTAATGTTTGGGGCTTATTTGTCGGCATTTGTTGGTTATGTGTAGTAACGACAGAGTAGCTCAGTGAACCAATATAGTAGAACCCTGCTGGTAACAACAGGCTTCAATTAAAAAAATATTGAGAGAATGTGGAATTAATTTTCGGTGCTTGCTTGAATCTTCGTGCTTGATTATGAAATAAGACAAGCAGCCACCACAAGAAAAGCGTGTTCAAGTAGTTAAGGCTACGAAACATGCTTGGTGGTTTTCCGCTGAAGGCCAGTTTAGCAGCTGTGAGACAATATAATCTCATAGCAACGCCTGTAAGATAATTTATGAAAAAAGAGCGAGCCGATGGGTCGCTTTGTGGTTTCAATTCAGCAGACTAAGTGACTTTAGAAAAGCACTGTTACAGTAAATTTGACCAAAAATTCCAATCAGCATTTAAGTGTGACGACCTATTCAACAATGATGGTAGATATGCCCTCACAGAATATCGTTACCAAGACTGAAAAGGACCAAACTAACAAGTCAACTGAGTTAAAGGAAATACGAAAATGCAAAACTTCAAAACAACCAAAAAGTCAGTCGTATGTTTCTGAGAGCGACTACATCATACCTTAATTTGTGAATGGGGCGGCAACGACAATTATAAATATATCGCTGCCTATGAGTCATATTATCTTCATTTGCTTCCTTTATATATTTTTCAACCTTTACCATGATAGCGCAACATGAAATAAAAACGACAGAGCTGTCAACATCTGAAAGTTACTGGGCTTAGACGACCGATTTTCCTATGAAAATGTCAAGTTTTGTTTTAATAGCAAACAAATAACCGATTGGGGCTTCAGTTACTAATATTTCTTCGACGACGGCCTGTTAGGGCTCCAGTGATATAATTTGAAGCTTTTGTGTTACTTCTTTTGCATAAATTTGAATTGCCTCCAGTAGCTTCTTGCGTGGTACATTAATTAACCCATTCAAGTCGAAGGTTTGGGATAATACCAGATAGTTCGTTATACAACTTGTGCTTGTAAACATAGGAAAACTCTAATATTGGCGTCTTAATATCTGGGAACGGGAAACGGCCTTGATAATAATTGCATAACAATTTACATAAGATTTCATGTGAGAAATTGCCGCCGAACATTGCTTGGAAATAAATCAACACCCCCTCATATACACGCAATTTTATTCTTTGCAATGCATAATACTATTATGACTACATGACAGAAACCAGGAAGCCAAACAGAATGTGGATGTTGATTAATATGCATGCATATTCAAAATGAAATATGATAAGAAAAGCAAATCACTTTTTGTGTCTAGAAGGACAAATAGCCTGTCAGGAATCAGAACCCTTGTGCTGCCGTGGATATGGTCCTACTTTACATCATATATCAAACAGATTTGAACAAAGAAGATTTCCGTTCACCAGTTACATTCAAATCCAAGAGTCGAGCAACTCATCTATATTTATTCATGATCGCACTGAAAGCAGTAATCAGTGTGTCGCCATCACACCGTTCTAGGACGGAGCTTTGTGCATTCTTCATATCATAGTTTTATTAGAAAATACTCCAAAGAAGCGATTAAAATATCTCACCGAAGACAACTTATGTAACAATATAGTAAAGCAATGGAATTGTTGAGGTTGAATGTGATTTCCCCCTGATAACCTGGCTTCGACCTGGATAACATTATCTGGTGTAGAACGAAATTGCTATTGCACATGACGCATGTAATCCACGGGGACTAAAATTGTTGTGGCAAAAAAGAGCTACTGCTGTCAAAAAACCTATAAAGGGATGTATTTTGAGGATAGACCAAAAAATTACAATATATATATATGTATATATATATATAAAATATATTTTTGATATAATTACAAAATTGGCTTCTAATTATGTTTGTCGTCAGAGGTTGTACATGTAGGAATTAATTTTGTTTTTCAGAGAGAGAAAATGCATCTAATTTTCATCATAACCTAATTATAAGGCACCATTTAATACCAACCGTATTTGGTTAACGTGCAACTTATGTAGCATCATGATGGGACCAACAATGGTTAATGTAACACCATGGTTCAGGTGAAATTCCTAATTGTTAAAGCATGCATAGAATGGCGTCTTTTTACCGTGAACTCTTATATAAAGATTAGACAAGACCACAAGGACAGAAGTAGTGTTCCGTTCTATTTACCTGATCATTGTAAGGGGCCTTTAATGGCTGCCTGATTAAAATACGTCTGGCCCATTAGTTTGAATTAAGTTTCCACCGTCAGAATTGATGTAATATTAGGGGACTATTTTTTCTGATTTACGTAAAGTCACTTTGATACTATACTTTGATCACTGCTATACATGTTTGTGCCCTCATTAATTATTTTCAGTCTTTACGTTCGGCATGCTATTATCGACCCGAAGAATAAACTTATCTGGCATACAGAGTCTGATTGTGTCCTACAACAAGGCTCAGTTTCCAGGCTACATGCATCATGCCTATATTTTTCCCATCATAAGGGGAAAATGCAGTAAGCCATTCATACAATGGTATGTTTACTGTCTTTCCATTGTAGTCACATATTACAACCAATTCAGGTCTAACTCTAACACGAATTTGTGAAGTACGAACTAAATAGAAAGAACAAAAAAAAAAAAAAAAACCCAACCAACAACAACAACAATAACGAACATATATGCGAAAGCTTTCTATGCCATTCTGCGTAGAAAACTGCATGGCTATAGGTAAAAACACAGGAAATGCCATGAGCACACTTGTTTATCTAATCACAAAATATTCTTTTGTTGTTTTATCTTATAAATGGCATTTCCTATTTTCAAATCAAGTTGACAAATCTTACAGGAAATGCCTTTAAATAAAATTGCTTTAAGAAGTTACTGAAACTAACTTGGCAAATAGCCACACATATAAAAGTAAATGCTCCCACCAATCGAATTTTAAGTGGGGATAGGCATCCACTACCAGGCCCCATAAAAATCCATGCGGACATTGCTACAAACCAGTTAAAAGTAACCAAGGCCAATCTTCTGTAAGGTATGCTTACGCTGATTCCATAGGACATGCATTTGTATTACCAAGGCGCCGTTAACGCACTGGGGACAGGTGTCTGAAGGCAGGATCTGACACATACATAGCCTCGCAAGGTACAGACTCACAATTTAATTCCAGTGCAGACAATCTCAATGTATCTCATGATAAAGATGCTGTTGTCGGTTTTTGGTGATTAATTTGTCTATTTGTAATTTGATACTTTAGGTTCCTCGCAGAGGGAGAATATGTTTGAACCTGTCAGCTCTACTCTTGAGAGCCTTTGTACGTCTGATGGTCACAATGATCTACAGACAGTACTAATGTTCACGAAATAAACATCATTATTGATCACCCAATATCAACTCTGAAAGATATAAATTTGGCAGTGTTTTTGAAACTCTTCGAAACCTTGGGATGAAATAATTTTCAGTAAATCCAAGATAGATTCGTCTTTTACAGAAGCTAAACTTGAGGTTGAAAGACTAACTTCTATGCAGAACAGACGCCAGTGAAGGAAGAAGTCTAGTATATGTACGATCTGATTTGTCATTGAAGTTTTTGAGTTATGTACATCTAAGATTGAAACATTATACATGGAAATCTACACACAACTTCGAAAATGAATAATTTTTTTCTTGTTATAAGTGGACCTCTACCGTGTACCCGGGTAATGGCCAAAGGTGGCGTGTACCCGAATCACGTACTCTTTACCGCCGAATCAAGGAATCGAAGTGAAAAAAATAGCTTTGGGAAATGTGTAGGCTATAAGTGTAAGTTTGAATTTGTAATACTGTCTCTATATTACCAGATTAGCAGTGCTACGTGATCGGAAATATTTTGTAATTGTTTTCAAAATGACCAAGCTCTGATCGTACAATCCTTCTTCAAATCATTTTGAATGACGTGTACAATTCATCCAATAATTCTCTGATAGTTGTCTTTTATATGCTTTGCTTGACGGGTATTAGCCGCGTGTACCCGTGTATTTTAATTATCCCCGATGGGGGTACCAAGATATTGACATTTCTTACCAAACAGAGATCTAAATGTAAGTCATCCAGTATATATTAGTCTACATGTACAAAGTCAAATCAGTTTACTGCACCAACGTGCTTTACAAAACAGCGTGACACCCTGCTAGATATCATTGTATCAAAGCGACCTAGCCTTGCGTCAGGTACTGTTGAAGTTAGTTTGAGCCACTGTCATCATCTTATTTACACAACTCTTCCTGAATAAGGCAAACGTATCAGAAGTTCCTGCATCCACTACCTTAGCAATGAAAATTATCTCAAATTATTTTGCTGTAGATGTTGTACAAGCCCTGTTCAAACATTTATACATGTAACTCTGTGAAGAGGACGGCCAGTAGACACGAAACTGTCAAGAAGGAAAAGACACTTTGCAATAACTTTAATCACAATGGTCGAAAAACAAAGAATGGAAAGAATCCCAACGTTAAAAAAACAAAGGCACGGCACTTGGGAGACAAGCTCTAGAGTTAACATTGTTGGTAAATGTACCGATGTTTCAAAACAGAACACCCCCCCCAGCAAATTTTAGCGCAGAGTTAGCTCCCTTTTGTGATCCAAAGACGCAAATAAATTTTATTCTGAAAGAAACTGGAAACGCGATAACTCCCAATAAATAGATTGTTGAAGTTCTTAATGAACTTTCTTATGAGTACAGGTGATAACCCTACCGATATTAAATTGCAAGATGGCTTTTCTATACAGGTCATACGCTATAATTGTAGAGACTGCAAAAGTGTAAAACAATTTTTACCTGCAACCTAGCTGGTGGGTCTTACCGGTTTCAAATTGTGGAATATGAATCGATGAATATGACACTCAAAGGTCTGTATAGCTACCCCCCCCCCCCAGGTTGTTTACTTCACTGCTGATCAAAAAAAAGAAAAAAAAAAAAAAGGTCGAATCGGTAATGGCCGATTGTAATTTGACCATATTGTTTCGCCTCACCTGGTGGCCGGATATAGAAAAGGCTACTGCTGTTTCACCACATTGCTTAAATTTATTGAGGACTGGACGCTTGCTTGGGACACCAACAAGTTATCCGAGGCTCTACTAATGGATCCGTTTCGAGCCTTTGGAAAGCATGCCCAATGACCTATTGATCTCGAAATTTGTATGATATGGGGTGTTTTTTTTTTCAAGGTTGCAAATATTGTTGCAATTTTCCTCCAACAGAGAAAACACAGTGTCAAAATCAAGAATATGAAGAGTAAGTGGCTGCAGATTACTTTCAAAAACTTGTGAAATGGGAATATTGGAAATGAAATTACAACGGTCGTTTCTGAAGTTTCTGGGTAAAAATGAAAATTCATTACATAAATATTCAGAGGATTTGAAATGTTATATAAATGATGTAGTTCATATTTTAACCTAACAATTGTAACTGAAATTTTATACAATGCGTTTATGAGACAAGATATTTCTCAAAGCTGAAATGCGCTAACATCAAGTCGATTTATACTACTACCGACTTTTGTTGGCACCTGTTTCATGTCAGGACAGAGATGTTTTCCTTCATACTTCATTTTGTATCCGTTTACTGATATATAAACATATCATAAAGTTGTTGGTATGTCTACCTTGAAACTCTAGAATTTTACCTGTCTTATTTGACGCGTGAAGGATTTTGATGATGGATATTCTCGTTTACTCGGATTTTCGGTGCAGCTTTTCTAACATTGCTGAAAACTGTTATCCACTACTAGTTTGCATGGTAATGCTTATTTCTACGTTGTCAATACGACATTTTATCCTTTTTAGATTTTCAATGAATAATGCATTGCTTGATGGCCATTTAAAGCTTGCTGTTGTGTCTGGTGATGTTGATGTTGGTACAGTGTAGACTTGTCCAGATTTGGACGATTTTAGACTTGAACTGATATTCAATTACGACATAAACACGAAATGGCCACCACTACGTGTGGTATGCCACAGGGGTCCTTTTCAAAACCCATCTTATTTATGATATCAAATTGTATGAACTTTGTATAATTATGCCGATGGCAATAGGGTCAGCCACACTGGTGGCAACCCCAGTCAGTTTGCTTCTGTGCTAGAAACACAACCTATAAAGGTTATACTGTGGTTTGAAACCAACTACATGTGTGCTAACCTTGAACAAAATCAGTCTCACGCGATTTGCACAATATCACACTTGGGTTACATAGTTTTAAGGGTCCTGACAGCGTAACTCTGCTGGGCTTACTTGTTGACCCGTGATTTAAAAATTTGATAAACACGTGTCAAATTTCCTGAAGGCCTCTTGTCAATTACACGTTATTATAGAATGTAAGACAATCCTATAGTCTATCAACCTTGCTCTGCGGAAGCGGATTTTGTGAATATTACAACAATGGAGTGTTACTTGCAGATATACCAACCTTTTTTCATCAATGTACCTCACTTTTGAGGCAAATGTGGTAACTATATGCACTTTTTAATTTTTTCCGCCGCATTTTGGGGCATCTCTGCGGCCGCCAGCAAAACTTGGCGCAATCCGTATCGTCCAAGAAATAATAAGTTCGCTTGCATAAATGTTGTTGACAGGTAGTTTTAAAATGCCAGCAACGTTTGTAAGTAAGCCTCAAAAAACGCGAAAATTGATGGGTACAAAAATAAAAACAAACCACACTGTAAGCAAATTTCTTTCAAGAGTAAGGTCAACTGCTCATATTGGGTTATGTATGAAATACATGGTCATTTTGCCCGCTATTTACGTAATATACGCGAAAACTCAATCCATAACTCAGGGTTGACCGACTACAGCAAGCTAGCTATCTGTAAGTCGTTGGTGAGGTCGAATTTTCTTTACGATCTTGTTAGCTGGCACCTTTTAAGCAAGGTTAGGTCAAACAAATTGGAAGCAATTTAAGAAAGGGTCGTACGGTTTGTCTTTAACAGT
>OZ026613.1:76966624-77016624 GCA_964020975.1 Hermodice carunculata | reverse complement strand
ATATTTAGATAAATGTGCTTCCCTCCCACCATTACATCTGTCAAGCTACCCTAAAAGGTGAACTGCATCCCATCGTCCGTTATACATAGCATGTGTTTATTAATAATAGCTTTTTGAGGGGCATCATCTTAATACCAGATGAGACAGATTTTGAAATGCCCAAGAAGACAACTACAATGAATGACATTCAATCTGTATACAATGATATGATTAGCCTTGTTGTGTGGATTAAATTTAGGATTTATTCATGCTTTTTTCAAGAAAGAAGCATTGAGTAGTAATTTATTTTCAATTGGTCAAATTCTGAAAAATCATATTTATCAAATATAATGATTATGGGCCATAGTAAATTTTGCCAATCAAATTGATTTGTGGCAATATCAACCGTCTGGGACAATGAATTTGGTCTACATGATCTATTGAGTGTAAGTACAGGATCACATTTGGTTTTTGAGAGGAAGATGGAGCCTTGTTTATCGTCTTCAGTGTCTGGTCTTAATCAATAGGTGTGGCCTCTGCCATGCGAGGACATGTTCAAACCTAAACGTTATTTTGCAGTTGAATGTGCCACCATTTTCTTCCGAGAGACACTTCATAACCTTTTTGCGTATGAAAAGCTGCAACTATTCAGCTTTTAGCCTATTTGTGCACCTTAAGTTCATGCTGTTATCTACTTTAATATATTGAATAACTACTCCATGCAACTATCTTATCTTAGGGATACGGAGAAAGGGTGTATTCAAACGGCTTGTGGGATGGTAAGCATAGTGATTGAATTTGAGTTTTTAGTCATACTGGACAATAGACACTTTACACTTTTGTTCACATTTATTCATAAACGCATCTTATATCTTTAGCCAGTATAGAATTGAACAATAGCCTTACATTCTAAGTTTATGCATCTTATTGTTTGAGCAACATATTCAATACAATAAATACTAGTCTGGTACACATTTGGAAAGCCGAGGGATACAAAAAAAGTGCAAATGTGGAAATCGAACATTGTGTTGAATAGGTCTTTCGTCACAAAAAAATTTACCGTCTTATCTACTTTGATATTTCTCTCGCGTGATAGCTCATAAAGCTATAGTATGAATATTAAATGCATATATTATTTTGACTTTCACATTCTGCTATCCCGGGCTAACATAAAATGGCCTGTCTTGGTTTATTTTGGTGTACCCGTATTGGACAATTCAACATAATCATATTAATATTGAGTAAAGCGGCAGTAATTGTAGCTTTTTCAATCAGTCCACCTAGGATACAATTGCAACTGCGTTTTCTTCTTTCACTCGCCCACTGTAAGAAAGAACACCCAGTCCTAAGGACAACTATGTCTGCCTGGACTCTAAAGTAAGGAACACGGATGTCAAAAAAATAAAAGAAAAAGAAAACAAAAACAAAAACAAACAAACAAAAAAAGAAGAAAAAAAAAGCAGACACACACAAAAAAAAAACATACGGGAAAACTGTAACGCAAAGCGCCACAACCGAATATACAAAGGAAAATGCGAAGGTAACGGAACCCTTATAAGCACCAAGCTACAATGGATCTTCCTGAGTCGGTATCATGTTCAGCAATATCAGATCAAGTGGCCTTTAGGAACACGGATCAGATATTATACTTGAGAATTCTGGCAAACATACACGTACCCGAGGTGTCAAGCTAGATCCCTTGGCCTTCACAGCAGCGACTAAAACCATTTCATGCCCGGGCGCAATTTTCGGCATATACATCTTTGCTAAAAATAAAACAATAGCAACCTGGTGTGCTGTCTCAGCGAAACAAATTAGCATTGCAAATAAAAAAGTGTGCAGACGTATGTTTATAGCTGGGTCTGTATATATTGTCGTGTAGAGTCTGTGCACTTTGACTCAAAAAACAAACAACTGGACAAGGCGATTACAATGGTTCGTAGAAACAAAGAGTTAATTTTTGAATCATGAAAGCTATTTGTCTCAATGCTTATGTTGCAAGACAGTGCTAGGTACTTCGAAAGTATAATTGTTAAGCCAATTCCCACTTCAATGTGAAAGACGCAAGATCTATTGTCCATATACTTTTTAGATAGCGGCGATGTTTTATTTTATGTTGTTAATATGACACCATCTTTAGATATTCAATGAATAGTCTATTGCTTGGTGGATGCTCAAGTCTTGTTGTCATATCTTGGGATGTTCATGTTGATGGATTTGTCAAGATTTGGACTGTTTATGAGTCAGGCTGAATTTAGAAGTGCGATATTGATACCTTATGGTCTCATGCCACTACTGGATGCAATAGGTTGTCAGGCTATCAGGGCTGAAGGCTTGTAAATCCGTGGGTCAAATAACCGTCTCAGCGGATACTATTTGGTCGCTTGTATGGGAAGGGATAGCCATCTTTTTTTTCTGTCATGACTGCAATTTGTACCCTATGAACTGTGATTTTAGGCACATGGTCCTTGCCAACGGACCTGGACATCTTATAAATTATGAACTGTGAAAACATATTTAAATGCGTGAATTTGTGTTAACCGGATACCCTTTACACTCTTCCTCCGTACTGATTTCACTTGAAGGGCAGATGTTTTGATCAGCGTCTGTTGATTTTAGAATTAAAATGTTAGGACTTGGGTAATTGGCGTGCTATATGTTTATATCTCAAGAGTAAAGAGTATAGCATAGGAAAAATAAGCCATCGCTTTGTCACATTAAAATCAAACTTGGTGCTAAACAATTGTATAAAATATTATTATATTCCTTACTGCCAGACGTGGGATATGCAGAATTGCTTTGACTTTTGATTGTTGTTGGTGAAGATATTGT
Organism: Hermodice carunculata; assembly: GCA_964020975.1. Lineage (NCBI taxonomy): Eukaryota > Metazoa > Annelida > Polychaeta > Eunicida > Amphinomidae > Hermodice > Hermodice carunculata. The sequence goes on along the minus strand of OZ026613.1, from coordinate 77,013,813 downwards.
ATTTGTGTCTTTTCACTTCCTAGTAGTCATTGCCCTATTCTGCAGTCTGAACTCTTGTCACTGTCTAACCTACATACATATGGAAGTACTATTGTCAATATTGCACACGTTCCTCTGTAGCATGTTGACATAAGCTGTGTTTGCCCAAATAAATTAAAGGGTATTCAGCGGGCAACTACTCAGACATGTTTCGGAGGCTTTACCCGTACATGTCTCTCTGAGTAGCGGCTCCTTGTCTAAGCTAAATATTCAGCAAAGACAACCCACATAATAAGGAATAAATATGAACGTGGCAAATGATGAATTAGCTAAATACGCCAAGTTTTGCTTATCAATGCAGAGCTTCATCGTGAAAGAAGAACACCTGTCAAGCAAAACATAATTACTAAATTTGTATAGTACAGGTTCAGATAAGAACAATTTTATTTACCCCTGAATCAGTATGTACCCTTTCTAGCTGGGTAGCTTATCCTAAGTAAACCACCTGCCAGTGTATAACTGTAGTAGAAACAAACTGGGGCATTATATTCAGTCCCAGTGATTTTAAAATAAGCAGTTGCAGCTAGACCACCTGAACAAACCAAGGGAAATCCTAACAAATACTGCAACTATGGACATTCTGCACCAGAAGTGTAAAACAAACTACATGATGACACCTACTCCTCACTTTGAAAGTCTCCTAGCAATAAAGCTCTATTTTACTACCAACCCTGAGTCAATGTTTCAACGTAATGTGCCAGGTTTGTGACATTTGAGAAAATGCTGTCAATTTTGAGTAATTTTTTATATTGAGTAAATGTGCATTTAGGCCTGTCAGAAAAGAATGAAAGTCATTACCATTCATGTCAAAAATATGGTATCAAAACGAATTTTTGGACACGATTTGAATTACCATTAGGCAAACGTGGAACAGTCATAGGCCGTGGCTTGCTACAGATAGCCCCCCCCCCGGGGGGGGGGAACCCGACAGAAAACATGTAAGCCTAAAATGTCTGAATGTGAATATTATAATAGAATGATGCCAAAAGATAAAATTAAGTAGCAAGGCAGGCAAGTCTAGAAACTGCAAAAATTATTGTAGCCAAACTTTCTAATAATCTTTGAATATTAACAACAAAATTTGTTCGGGCAAATCAGAAAAGAATGAAAGTCATTAGTATTTAAGTCAGGAGAATGCAATCAAAATATAATATTTCTCAACCAGATATCAAGTACAATTAGCCAAAATTGTACTGTTGCAGGCCGCTGCTTGATAGCGATAGCCCCTGGGGTTCCAGCGAACAGAAAACAATTTATTGTGACATTTTCTACAGTTTGGAGGGAAATTAAGAGTCTTTTAACCACACCATTTACATCACTAAACGTCCCCATATATACCGATTTAATTGTAGGTTGAGATGAATCTGTAAAATCTGGTAGGGTCATAATATATTAATTTTGCATTTTCTACTTTTTCCATGGACAAATACACGAGATTCATGATAACGTGTTAATTATTTTTGATTCGTTAAACACATATACTACGCTGTACCTCCCTTCTTTAGTGTACGGCTTAATTATAACCTGAAAAGCTATTCTTTTAAAGACTTTCGTTTGACCATAAATGCTAGATCGTCACCAAGAAATTCACATTTTTGCAGGGCATGATGAAAAAATCATGTGTGAACAGAATGATCAGTTCCGGTTATTTGGAAATAGTAGTAGTAGTTTGTAGTTAGTAGTAGTAATTTGTAGTTCTAGAAATTTTCATGAACGCCTAGTTCCACACCAACTTGATTTTTTTTCTCAAACTGGAAAATAACACATTTCATTTTGCGCAAGTAAATGCCACACATTTTAATGCAAAAAGATAAAATTCATTTTTGCGCATTTCAATCTTGGACATTTAAGGGTGGTTAGAAAAGTGGAAATTAATTCGATAACAAAATGTTCTTGAACTGCACCACTGTTGCCACTGGCTTAAATGGAATAAGACTGAACACTTGCTCCCGTAAGCAGCAGGCTTTGTAATAAAAATCCACGGAAACATTGGCGACTATGTCATTTTTTGTTTCACAGAGTAAATCATTTTCAATAAAAAGTGTGATCGAAAGTCTTTTTCATTCTTATTTTCAAAAGCTGGGCCCCATAAGAGAACAGGTTGTAAATGAATGGGATGCATAGCGCAAATATGTTTAGACAAAAAAATAGACAAACGAACCAACGAACAAGCAAGCAAAATAACAAACAAACAAACAAACAAATAAATAATGACCCTGGTGATTCTGGGTGTACGATTCCTTTTATCCCAACAAAAGAGTTGCTCAGAGTCGAAAGGGTTTTTTGATTTTCTCCGCATTTTAGCGCATATGGTAACTCTGGTTTTGCGCACGATGTGATAAGAATACATCATCAGTTATAAACTCAAAACAGAAGACCTAAAGGTCAATTTTCCTGTTCAATATCAGATGTGTTTAGTAATCAAGAAGGCCAGGCGCTTGAAGCCAATGCCATTTCAAAAATCTTTGGGAGAGTTGACATTTTAAGTGCCCTAGGAAGAATTGTCCGAATTTTTGTATCAGTGGCTTAGGCAAAAAACCCAGCTGAGGTCAATGTTAGGAAAAACATCATTCAGCAACACACATGCTAGGTTTCATTATTTTAGAACAGACGTCGTACGCGGTGTACGAATATTAAGGAAGTAAGGGTATTGAGGTTATAAACGGGCACACGATCGCCAACTCTAACATGTCAATGTAGAGTAATATCAAACACACAAACGTGCGCACGGCATACGTGGGGGTGCAAACAGTCACTCTATTAGCGTAGTTTCATATATGGCAGGCGTAGGACGTGGTGGCTGGCAGATCGTGGGAGACTGAAGATACTGAAATGAAAATGCTAAACACCCGATATCCGACCTACGTTCGACTTGCTCTTGCATTACATCTTCTGGTAGTTGCCCCGTGACGTTCCTTGCTACGTCTGGCGACAGAAAGCTCTGGAGAGCCTCAAGACATTCAAAACACGTACAGGCGTAAAATTTTTGCAACGAGATGCATATCATTGGCCCGTGCCACACAAATGATATACACGCATTGCACCATGCATTGATGTAGTGCTCAAGAAAAGTAGTATATAGGACGGATTACCGTCTGTGGAAACTAGTTCAGTCAGGTCTTGCATAAAATCTGTTCACAGCGGGAAGCCATACAATCTCATTTGGAATATATTGTATTGATCTTCAAGTGTGCTACCTCTTTGAACTTGAGGGGTGCTATAACATTATTGGTACCAGTTACCATAGAAAAAAATGCAACTGGACACACCCTCCCATTTGTTCATTGACTCGGGCATGCTTAGTTCCAGCTGTCTATGTGATTGACGTTATGTCAAAATGAACGCAACATCATTTTACAAGTATGTATTTACTGCCGGTGTTGTTTTATCACAATAGCAGCAGAGGAATAAGAAGGTCTTTATTTTTAGATGAAGCATCCCACGACCCGCATTTTTATCATCTAGTCCAGTGATACGACTTGGCCGCCTGCTGAGGAAACTATTTCATTAAACTTACTGCCAAGGAAAGGTCACGTGATTCCGGAAGGACAGTTATTCCTTAGCTTAGCACACATCTTCAACGTACCATCTCCCCCAGTGGAGACACTCCAAATGGCTCCATGGGAAGAAAATGCTTGTGGTGATGATATGGAATTGTCCTATTGCTGGATTGTTGGTTCAGCATTTATATTCGCTTAGACATCAGTCTAGATGTCGTTCCTGGTGATTAAAGTCCATTTGATTACTGAATCTGGCCTTCTCTGTAATTGGTGCAACCTTTATTATAGTATCTAGCGTGTTTACTCGCATGAGATTTCAGAGATAAACGTTGCTTTAAAAATTGATTAAATAAAGAGAGAGAGAGAGAGAGAGAGAGAGAGAGAGAGAGAGAGAGAGAGAGAGTGGCTGCACAGCAATATATCTCTTTTTCATGTCATTAGCGCACTGCGTCAAGTTTATGGTTTTATCGTATTAAATCGAACATAATTTTATCGATTTTCAATGAAACTGCATTATATTATTTTACTTCTTTATGTTTCGGTTGCGCTTTGATTTTTGCAATGTCATAAAGTACCACTGCGGGTTACGTTTCAACACATAGTCCGGTATTTGCATATAAACGGAACATACTGTCTTCTTTTGGAATGATTGTATCAATTTAGTGAACATCAAAGTATTGCTGGTGTTGAAAGAATTAAAGTATAATTCCGTCACTTTGGTATTATGCTTATATAGTAGGACTTGGAAACTAAAGCGAATATAATAGTATAACGTCGAAGCGACCATTGGTGATTGCCTCCAGATCTGTAGCCAAACTTGCTTGACTTTCCCTTCTGTTCCAGAATTCTTGAAAATCGTGATTTTTTCAATGAAAATAATGAAAGCTATTCTAGATTCATAAACATATATACAGACAGCATCGCTATTTAGTGATAAAAAGACGAACTATGAGGACGACGATTTAATGGTGAGTGTCGTGATGTATAGATTTTATATGTTACTTTGAATAATACTTAATTATGAGATACTTAGTTGCGATTGACGCTAAAAATCAAACGTCATTTGTGTGTCCGGTTTTATTTTTTATATTTTTTTCAAAAAGATGAATATGTAACATAACATGTGTACAACAGGCTGGAAATGTATTTAATTTGTCTAAAAACAGAATAAAACCTGTGTGTTTACAACAATGACCAAAATAGGCCCAATCTAAAACGAAACCAAGCAACAAAACTACCGAAGTAACAGCATTGACACAGACCTACTGGTGTGAACTGCAGCACATTAATTTAACATGATATTTTCACTTTATTTACATTATGAACGATAGACACACTTATTTGCTGTCGTTTGATCTTGGATGTTTGTTCATACAATATGATGAATCGACGTTACGGCCACCTTACCTGCATGCCAGCGCAAGGTGAAACATCAAAGCGACCGACAATGGCAACGGATAGACGGAAAATTGCTCTTTCATGAGCATGTATTCACCCTAGCGTGGACAAGTTGGGATAGATGATGTAGACCGAAAATAATATTCAACAACTCCGAAAGTCTCTGTGGTCAACTGAATTGACGTGGACAGCATTATGAACATACAGGCATTATATATATATATATATATATATATATATATATATATATATATATATATATATATATATATATAAAATTTTCGCAACGAGCGATACTCGAACTTGCAACCTTCGGAACCAGTCGCCTAGTTGAAATGGAAAACGCACATATCCATTCTACCAAATGCCCATTCTTAAAAAAAAGAAAGGTTCAATGGCGGCAGTTGTGTGCGAATGGCACATCAACATAGTTATACAGTATATGTACTGATTCGGCATTTATTTCCAGAATAGCGGACTAAAATCCACCAGCATTATGGAAATGCCGAAAATATATTTGCTGTTCGGAGCGAAGGAGACTCAAACTTGCAACCGTTGGCACCAGTCGCCTAGCTGAAATGGGAAACGCACATATCCACTCTGCCAAATCCCTATTCTTAAAAAAAAATGGTTCAATGGAGGTAGTTGTATGCGAGTGTTATATCAAAACTATATATATATATATATATATATATATATATATATATATATATATATATATATATACAGGAAGAGAGACAGAGAGAGAGAGAAAGAGAGAGAGAGGGAGAGAGACAGAGACAGAGAGTATTCACAATAACAAAAACTAGAACCTTCAGTTTTACTTTTGGCCTGGTACCCTATATGAAGTCCAAAAACAGAAGCCTGGTGGTGGCTTTTGTTGCAATTTGTGAAAGAATCGAATTGGACATGTTTAATGATGTAAATGTAGGCAGCAAAAAGGGCACAGACAGAATACAGATCGCGGCCATTTCATAAAATTGTCCCAGTCATTTTGGTTGACCACAAAAATAGCGAGGCTTTTACTGTTACACATCCACAGGACTCTGTAGATTAGTTGACATCATAGATGGTTAATGGTTTCGTTGCATTCCAATTTTGAAAACATTTGTTATAGAGAAGTGGACAGAGAGAAACTGAAACGCATACGAAAACGCGATAAACGTTTAATGAATGTGGCGTCGCTTGTATCATTTTTTTCACTGAAGAAACATTTCTTTACAATAGGAACCTTTAATCAGTAGAGAAAGTATTCACAGTGCTTTTTGAATTGATGATTTAATTACTCGGATGACTTCAATAAATTTAGTTATTGCTACACATAGTATAAATAGAATACGTGAAACAGTGGAAGGGAACGTGAAGACGAATCTCGCACCTTTGCCTATGCCTGAAACACCAGTTTCATAGTCTAGACAAGCTCAGGCAAAACCCAAACGGTACAAACAGTTAACAATTTTGCCAGCGTGCCGTTGGATGTAGCTATCGACAAACGTCGCCGAACCGTAAGGTTCGAAAACAGGTTAACTGCTTGTGACACGTGTGTGATGCAAATTCCCTCGACTCCAACCTGACACTTCCCATAAGGTCATCGACGTTCTAAGGTGCAGGTGAAACGCTCGGTCCTTCTGTATTACAGATGAGCAAGCAATTAGGAGGGAGGCTAAGACAACCTCCCAGCAAAATTGGTTGTATTCGTAACTCCCGGTCTCCTCCCTAGCAACGTTTGTTGTTATTGCATCAAGCTTATTCTTAAGTTCGTGATTTTTCCACTGGGAAGTAAAAATCGATAAATAGTTATACACTGGCTATTCTTCATCTGTTTAAAAACAAAGAGATGAAAGATTCCGACTAAATGTAATTATAAACAAAGCACCATGCTCTCTCAGCAACAGTGATTAGCTCAAGTGAATTGCAAACACTGTATGATACGCTCATGTAAGCACTTTGCCAGACTCACCAAATCCTATGCTTCCATCAAAGGTTGGTTTCTGACTTTTCGGTCATTTGAACCGAGGGAACTTGACGGGAACATAAAAGCAAAACGACTTTGTCACCGTCCTTGCCTCTTGATGGACCTCATCACATAAATGTTGTCAGCTGTGCATTTACAATATTGCAAGATTCTATCTTTGGGCTGATCTTAGCCCTCTCATAATAAATCGTCACATTCCTTTCGCAGAGACCAATAACAATGATTGTAAAAGTTTAGCGTGGACTGCATTTGGGTTCCTCGGTGCTACCGGAAGGATTTTAAAATGGTGGTAACTTCATATAACCACGTAGGATTAATACCTGCCGTACACTAAGCTGTTGTGACAAATCTATATCAATACCTTAAGTAATGTCATCAGAAAAAAGGCTCACGTGAACTGGAAAATAAAGTGTTAAACCATTTGTCTAATAATTGATACATACATATTCACACATACAAGGTGTGATGCATATCCAAGGCATAAAAAATCAATTCTTTGTACCTATGTTTCATACCGAATTTCCAAACAGTAGAAACGCACAACCCTATAATTATCAGCCATGCTCTTGGAAGCATCCAAGCATAAATGTGAAATCATTGGTAATTACACCAAAACAGAATCGACCAATAATTTAAAGAAAGTCCAAACATAAATGCCTACCTATTGGACCATATCCAACGGCGATCTCGGCTTTCTTGGTTTGGATAATGTCTCGGGGACCCTTCATCGCTGTCACCGCTACCATCTCCGTACATACGCACCGTAGTAAGCGGGATCTCTTCAGGGCTTTTCCCACTTTTGTTCTTATTTTTATTCATTATAAGATCCACATTGAGCACTGAATCCCATTGAGAGCCGCACAACCTGCGGTCGTACAAAGGTAAAAATCTCCGTTAGATTATTCTTAGGTCCATGGTGGAAACTCTTGTTTTTCTCTAATTCCACCTTTTTCCCTTCCGCCGGCACCGTTTACCACGATGGAATAGCGGTTGCAATCACGTGACCCCTATTGCTCATTTACCACGTTATACGGAACTTAATGGTCGGCTTGAGAGAAGTATGTGGCAGCCGTTGAACGGATAGCAGCTTTTTGGTCGCCAAAACGTGGAAAATGCCAGTGATATACCCCCAATAAAATAATTGGGCTCTGCTAAGCACACGGCTGAAAGCTAGCGCAGATGCTGGAATTAATAGATAGAGATGTAATCGTACGAGTGTAAATTGTATTAAGTTATCGCTGTATTGAATGCTATTGGCAAATCTGCTTAACAGAGATGTTTGGGAAGTCTGCGGAGAGGTATTTTATCCCAGTGTTGGATATGTAAATGGTATCTATATTAGATGGCCTTCTTTGCTAGAACAACTGAGCACGTCTAGTGCAAGGAGTTGCGTTCTGAAGCCAGTTTAACAATCGTCATGGTTCCTTGGATTGGATTTGAGGCCGTATGGGGCGGATACTTTGCATGCACGTGATCAGGATTTCCCGAGACGTGTTTTTTTTTTTGAATACTTTCATAAACTTTATCTAAATGAATGGTAGTTTTATTGCTGATACTGACAATGTACAAGAATGTACAAGAAAGAAGTTACATTCAACTGTTTACCAAGAAATCTATGTTCGCGTAGTTTCATTCTGGTTGATTATGTTTAAGGATAAACTGATTTTTGTTCAATAGGTATCACAGGTTTCCTTGCGGTACAATCGATTTCGTCTGACTTTCCTTTAAGCCATTTCAGTTATGCCCTATTGTCATAAATGTAATACTTTTTTGGTCATTAGGGCAACGTCAATTATTTGCATTATGTATGTATCTATATATATATATATATATATATATATATATATATATATATATATATATATGTATATATATGTATGTATATAAATACATATATATAAACATACATATATTATATATATATATGTGTGTGTGTGTGTGTGTGTGTGTGTGTGTTAATTCTGAAACAGGACTACATGTCATCTTACAGTATGTGCGATATGATCAACATATCATTGACAATTCGCGCGAACTATGCATTAAATATTTTTCGTTCAACGATACTCTACGGTTGGTCAGAAGTTAAAACAAATTATTGGCTGAAAAAAAATTACCTACCTGTATTGAAGTAATCCTGTAGTCGCTTTACTATGGTACATGCTTATACCGACTGGTTCTTCATACTGTTTTTGTTCAGACATATGAATAAGCTAAGTGCTGTCACGTTGGCGAATCACAAGTACACTGGCATTCAGATCTCAGAGGCTGCAAAGAAGTAAGCTGGGTCTCCTGATAAAGAGAGAAAAAAATTGCAAACCTTGGTTAATGGTCCTCGAAAGACTTCCATGCTCTTTTTATAGCTTTTCAGCTAAATGTGGGACACAGTGTCTAGGTTAGTGGACCAGCTGGCTGTGCCTATTTAAGGTGAATAGTAATGCAGTTTAGGTTGCCATAAAAAAAGGTAAACTTTAAACACTTGCAAATGTCAGAGTTTTGCTATTGTTTAGTGCAGACATGAGCAAACGCAAAATCGCCGTAGCTGCAAAAGCCATTTTCTGTCTATTAAAACATACATTTAATCATGATTTGAAATATGAATGCACCTCTTACTTGCCCACAATGCAACCCCAATTATCACCTGGTGTAAGGAACAGAGCTCTGAAATTACTGTAAGCAAGAAAGGAGAAATGCACGGTTAATTTTTAGGTCCACCTATTGTGAGAAATACTCAAACATATTTAATTTGCATGCGTTACAGGTAGTTAGACCACGTGTCGATCATATCTAAAGCAGTACTTATGATTCCTGTATTCTCATTTCATTTCATTTCTCATACAAAAAATGTCGTGCGAACAGTACTCATTTGGGTAATAATTTGAAATCACAATACTATAAATATATTCACTCACGTTTATAAAAAATAAACACTTGCTTTAATGTGTTTATTCGCACAGCGTTGTGATGCTCTATGATGTATTCAAAAACGAAAACTTAACTTCAGGGATAAATTCCATTACCTTACATTTACAAATTATGTGGAAGCCTTTTATCTTAGTTTTCCGTATACCAGGTGGCTCACATCATCAATGTTTGCTATTAAATATTTCAAACCTTCTCACGTATACATATATATATATATATATATATATATATATATATATATATATATATATATATATATATATGCATGCGGCTTTAAGACACAACACCATACAACCCGACATTAAAATATGTTCTAACCAAATATCATCAACGACGATAGAATGCTTCTTTATTTCAGCGTAAATTAATGTATAAACCGATTTAATCGAATTCACTTAATTATCTATAAGGAATATCAAAATGATTAATAGCATTTTCATCGCGTCGGTAGAGCATGAATATGGCAAAATGCACTTAGAAACGCATGTATACTTTTATATCACAGTTCAATTATGTGGTATCAGTAGCTGTTTGCCAAAAAAGTCACCACTGAGCAGTTTGACGCCGTGTGACTCTTGTGTTCTCTGAAATTACGACGCATTCTGTCGACCTATCAGCCTGTAAAATAGCTTTTGTATGATCAATTTGCGATCTATCAAAGCGATACATGTAAGAAACCATGCGCTACTGCTTCTTGTACTCATGGTAAAAATATACCCTCTGGATTTTCTAGGATCAGCAGTGACAAGACATAACACCAATGTCGGTGTCCTTACAGATGAAGGTTTTGTTGAGTATAAAAGGGAACAAGCTACTTGCATGGCCCTTAAACCTTACCGTTTGTGTGAAAAATGCATATGTCGAGGAATATATTGAATCCTTCCATTGTGTTTTTTTTATATCTTACACGTGCACTTACAAACAGTTGAAGTTCCTCTTATCATTTCAACTGAGAATAAAACCGTAACAGTTTTCACGAAAAGATGTACAAAAACAACCTACTTAATGTCAATTTATAAAGGAACATCATGCCGAAACAACTAGCTACATGGACCTTCTAGTCAAACCTGAACACTGTACGCCACATCCATGTCACTAAGGAACTCTGATATAATTTTCATAAAGCTTTGACCTCATTAGCGATTATGCAGCAGCTACTTCTGTTTCACAACACATATAATCTACTGATCCGCAAACTAAGCCTATTCCTTGATACTATTCTTGCATCAGAATTTTATGTTAGAATGGGACAATTTATCATGAAGGAAGCGACATATTTTATAACGTCGAAGAAGGTCAATACCAAAATGGTTACCTTTCCGTATTTCTGCCTAATTTAGTTCTATGGAAAACGAAGTTATAATGTTTCCCAGTCATCAGAAGTAAGGCATCTTGGGAAAAAACATTGTTACAGTTGACCTAAGTGCATTATGTCATATAAAAACAAAGCTAGCAATGATAATTTATTAAGTGGAAAGGACACATTTGTATCACGGGAATCAAAGATCAGGCCCAGTCACGAAAAAGGCCCAGCATGTTAAATACTCAATAGTCCAAGAAGCCACACAATTTCATAAGAAGCAAAACATCTGCAGGGAGGTGGGAATCGGACAACGTTGCTCCAGTGGCAAAATGTACTGCTGACTATTGATTGGTTGGATGGGTTTCGTGGAATATTATCCAGCTGATTCAACCGTTTTTGTCTTCTAAGGACTGATCCAAGAACATTCACACATTTTGCAAATAAATACTTTTTGCAAATAATGATATACCAGGTACACGTGCAAACAAAGTAGCTTGGGGAATACCGCTGTGGTTTGAAAATACCCATTTCATCTCTTGGGCAACTGGATTATTACTGAATATGTAGATTCAGTTCACAGTAACTAAAAACTGCTTCATAGCAATGGCCGTTTCATAGCTGAATTTGCATCTTGTTGTCATGATCATATATTTCTCATAGAACGAAATACTGTTCTGCTCTGTAAATAAAATTGTCCACCCCCCCTTTTTTTTGCTTCTTTCCTTTATTTATTTGTTTTTTTCTTTGTTCGCTCTAGCTACCGTGCCCTTGCATGTGTCTAGGTCTCTTTGTTTCATATTTTTTTCTTTGTTTCGTATTTATATTTCACGTTTTTATTTTGCAGAAAAAAGCCTAACATGTAAGTAAAATAGAGCAGCAATTTAGTTAAAAAAAATATCATTTTACCTCTCTTCAATCATAGCTTGCTTCCAGTACAGCAGCTATGAAAACTACTTATACACCCCCATCGAGGGAAAAAACCCTGCTGATGGTGGTCAAATGTCTGCTTCAATGTTTTTGTCTTATTTCAACCGTAATGAAAAAAAAAATAATGAAAATTGTGGAGGAGACCTTTCACGCTAACATGACCCGCGCCACAGAAAGGTATTGACTCAGTGTTAAACTTTGTCCAAATTCACGGAGAAAGGCTTGAATTTTCGCTTGATTGGGTCCCATGTACTCCAAAGCACGCAAAATGTGATTGTTTACAGACGCACTTGTGGCGGGCTGCATATATATTTGTGAAACTTCGTCGGGCATATGATTTTGACAAGCGCGTCAGAGGTTTTAATGGGGGCATTTTGTCAAAGTTCTTCTGATATTTTGATTCGTCTCAGAACAGTCGTCTTTTCTCTTCACCCTTGTATGCCACGTGGGTGTGTGTGAACTATATCTTATGGACCATATATCTCGGAGAAATTACCCATTGTGTAATTGAGAGATAAAGGATTGATTGCATACAGACACAACAGTAGTAATATGTAAGTGTATACAGTTTTACAGAGATTTACAATAATCTTCACACAACACAGAATAAACTCACTACAGGATGCTTATTCTGATACATATTGAACGCAACAGCCAATCAATGTAGATATATAATGCACTATGCAATATCATCTGTCTAGTACATGTACCCTTTCATACAGTTTGATACATGTTTTTGCAACATCCTGATATCCGACAGTGTCATTGAAATTAGCATGAAAAAATGGGCCTCAAACTTTCCAGCATACACACACACACACACACACACACACACACACACACACACACACACACACACACACACACACACACACACACACACACACACACACACACACACACTGACAACAAACAGGCAAACAAACTAAAACAAAAAAGTCAAATAAAAACACATTCACACAAAAAGCACAACCCAATTTCGCTACGTTCCGCAGTCAAGCCAGACACTATGTCCAAAACTATGCCGTAATTAATGTACACACGTTTTTAAAAATTAAAGGGTTTAACAGTCGTATGAGTTTATGAAGCAAAAAACCATCAAGCATGTAATGCAGCCTTATCATTCTGGACAGGCTTTTTAACTATCGCGCCATCTAGCGGCGCGATAGTTATAGTGGCGCAAGATTTGCAGTTACTCGTTAGTATTTCTATTTTCTATCGAGCAAATCTCTTCTGTACGATCATATTCAAAGTACACATTCCCCCTGTGAATATTATGTTAAACAATCTCAATAATTACAGTAGAAAATGCAATAAAATTGCCGAAAACATTTTTCTGTGCTGTTTTATTAAAAAACTGGTAACAGCATTTTTTTATTCAAAAATTGGTATACACCATTGGCCATTCAGAGAGCCGGATGTTGTAAACAAATCGTGTTATGGATTTTACTTACACATATGTTAGAATTATAAAAAAAAAAAAAAGTTTTGAGATTGGCCTGTAGACAACTGTGTGCGCGATAGTTTGCTGGTTTTTTTTTTATAAAACGGCCCTTTTCTTGTTATTATGGCGGCTGCTTGTCTATACTTTTACTTAGTAAAAACAACCAACTTAAATTTAAAGAATGTAAGAACGCGAATCAATAGCAAATAAATAAGTAAATAGTGTAACATGTTCTTGCTTGTAATGGCAAAAGGTATTGAATGTATATGAACAAGTATGCGCATTTATATATTATATATTCATATTTATGAATCTTTCCAAGCAGGGGACACCAAATAACCCTAACTACCCAAAAGTTGAGGCAAGAATAACTGCCTGGATCCTAAACAAACAAAAAGGTGTCACATATCACTTAACTCCGTGTTTGCACTAAGAAAAGAACCAATCAAGCTGTAATCTTAAACCTGTTGTTTTACTTAAAACTGAAGCCGTGCGTTGTTAAATAAATGTTACAGTCAACGACCAAACACACCAACAAAACCTCCCTCTGGCTGTTATGAATGTATCCGAAAATTGATAAAATAAAAAACAGGGGTGTTCTAGTTCAGGTATTTTGGGACATTTTAGAGTAATTATGCGTGTTTATCTTTTATTCTTTTAATTGAAATCCTGACTTAAGATCGCGCAAATCAAAATAGAAGAGCATTCCATGCCGCTTTGCAATATGATGAATTGTAAAAGGTAAAGGGAAAAGAAGTTATTTTAGAAACTGAAGGCAAGTTCACAGGCCTGATGCTCTTTGTGTGTGGGACCCAGCTCCAGACACACACCCAACCCTTACGTGCAGTTTCTGCTCCACATTGACCTGTTCCTCATATAAACTGAGCACTAACATGGAATCTAGTGCATATATTATTAAAGTATAAATTACCAAGTCGTGTTTAAATGAAGTATATATGGAGAAAGTTCTATTACTCTGACTGTATGCGGTGGTTTTATTGGATTTTCTCTGTTTTCTCCACCACAAGAAAAAGTATAATGTACGTGCCCCCATCCATGCCATTGAGAGTGACTCGGTAAGTCAATACTACACTTCTTTCACAATCTAAAACAACTAGGCATGCACTTTTTGTGTCATTTTGACGCAAGATTACATTGTCTCACTAACGCTGAAACTTGAACTGCAGTTTTCGTTGACGCGTTATAGAGGGGAATACCGCTGAAAGGTTCTTCTGGTCGTGCCAGTAGTTGCTGGAGATCAGTTTTGTTCAAATTATCAGTCACTCTACCTGCCCAAGGTGGATTGATGTACCTCAGACATTTATGTATACACAAATAGAACATGTAGCATTATGTAGCAATGACGTTTGTCCCCTTTTCAATTGCACAAGAGGCTTCAAACCTACTGTCATGTTATTACAGTGCTTTTAGTGGCACTAGCACAGCTGTATTGCATGCTGCACGGCTTTAGAGGACAAACAATTTTCCAATATCGTTATGAAATATATAAGCAGATAACTAAAATAACTTATTGTATAAATGTTGTCTGATGCTAGAGCTTGTAATGGGACAAGATTGTAGGTTCCCTTGAGCTTGGGAGCATGAAAAAACGGAGCTTTAATTGTGGAATCATAGCTAGGTATATTTGAAAGTCGCATCACTGATTCTTGAAATTTTGTGGAATCCAAGTAGGGTCTATGACATTATGTGTCACCAAATAGTTTAACTTCATCATGCAAAGATCTTGAAATGGGAATTTTAATTCCAGAATGTTTTTCTTGCTGTAATTCAACACAATCTAACACAATATTTTGAATGTCATTTAAACTTGTCACATGTTTCATTAACTCTTTCAGGGAAAACTGCTACTTAAGTTGAACTGCTAAATATGCACTGCTTTGAATTGATATATGGGTGCTAGATTCAGATTCCATTTGAAAAGGCCATTCCTTCACGTACCATCATGCCAGCAGTTTGTTTTTTGGGCTTTGGGCGTTATGCACCCAAAGCGCACAAGGACAGATGTTGACTAAATCCAAAATGTGACACTTAAAAATTTAAATATTATGATTTGAATTGCTTTGTATCAATATTCATATTATAAATTCTCCAAAAAGCAGAAAAAATGTATTTTAGAATTGCCATTGTTCACTCTCCGTTAATGTTAAAGTCATTATTTGTTAGATTTAGTTACATTTGGACCACCATTGTCAAAACGTCTATGTCTGGCCACAAAACCCCCCAAAAATGAGTTGGGATTCGATTGTTCTGAAGACCTGGCAGTTTCAGTGGTGCCTCCCCTCAGTTCCTGTGGATCCAGGGGTGAATCTTCCAGTGCACATGCACCCCTTTTCTTCCTTCCTCTTCAGGTGCCATTCTGGCTTGCTCTAAAGAGTTGGGTGGTCTGCTGACTTATGCTTGGAGATATTATTTTAGTGCTGTGCATACTGCCTGTACTGCCGAATTTGTTTTCTAAGCTCTCCTAGTCTCCTTTGAGACAGGGATGCCTTATATTTGACATATGGATCCTTGAGAGAATTGTGGAGTTAGGGCCAGTCCCAAAAGATGCAGCTAAAGACCTTTTCTCATGTGGGTCAAATCACAGTCAAAGTGAATACAGCCACAGTTAGGCAACCACTGCTTGGCAGCATGCTGTATGTGAAGAGCTGGAGAACACCTCTCTTTCTCCATCCCTGGGTAGATGGCAGAAGATGGACTCACGGAAACACTTCATGGCAGCCTGAAATGGCCATGAACACTGTTTCCATTGTCACCAACAATTTGGCCACAATTGTGTCCTTCAGACAATACTTGCAGGTTTTGTGTTAGATGGGGAGACAACAAGTGGCTGCTCTATGAACAGTCCCAGAGGAAGAGTCAGAGGGCTAAGCATAAGCATACTACTAAAGACGGGGCCATATACGCTGATTTCACCGAGTATTCCTCCCTGGTGACATCATACAGACATTGAAGCAAATCCACACGGCTCACCCACAGGCTCAGGTTGCTTGTGCTTCTTCACCTGAACCCCTGACGGAACAGGAAGAAGAGGTGGCATAGTACCAAGTTAGACCCATAAGGATTGGCTCATGAGCACTCAGCGCCAACTAAGGTGATGACCGGAGGTTCTTTGGCCACTGATCCAAGACTCTTTGTAGTCTTGGATATGATGGCAAAGAACCAACAGCTGCAAACTGATCTGATCCAGCAACTGTTTGCTCCCTCTCAGCTGACAACTTTGGAACCCCATCCAAAGAGGTGGGTAAAGTGCTGCTTGGATCTTTCAGCCCAGACCCCTCTGTTCAAGCACTTGGAAACCAAGGCAGCCAAACTGAGGAAACCATAGTGGAGACTTATGGATCCCTGTCTGGGCATCCAGGTAAGCCTGGTTGATTCCTGGAACTCCTTCGTCTGAAACCTTGGGTCAAACATTGGGTGGAACATCCAATTATCTTGAGCACCAAAGGTGGTACCTCAATCTGTGGGAGTGCCTAGCTGTAGTTAGCTAAAGGTCCCTTCAGCTCCTGTGGTTGTAGCCCTTACTTCAGCCAAGGTGTCAACTCAGACACATCCAGTGCTGGCCACTCCTCCTCTGGACAGAACCTGGACAGAGAAGCTGGTGATCCCACTGCACCCTTCCTTTGCACCAAGTACCCTCTCTCCTTCCTTGGAAAGGCAAGTGGAATAATAACTCTGTAAGGAGCAGCAGTTGCAGCCAAAAGTTTGTTTTCATCTGCCCCTGCCAGTACTTCCACCATGTTGGAGTCATTTCAGATGAGCAGCTTGCTGCCTCCATTCTCACCCAGGTCTTGCTCCACTGGCAGGCTCCAGGTTTCTTGCAACTCCAGCATTCTTCATGGAAGGAGCACGTTTGCTGCAGAGGTGGTGATTACAGCTTCTGCTGAACTTGTTGCTCCCCTATCACAAAGTGTGGTGATGGATGTACTTCTGTCACAAAAAGGCAACCCCATCTGAACAGCTGTTTCATTATGGAGCCTCTGGCTCCAATTGTGGGTGATGACTCTTTAGACATCAGCACTGAGGAGGAGGAACTGCTGCTTTGACATTTATCCACCAGCATGCCCAGGCTAGTGGTAAGCAGCCCACTCCCACACTTATGTGTGTAGGAGTGAGTTCTCCCCGTGGCTGGATGTTCAAGGGAAATGGTTCTCACCCACCTTCCCAAGCAGATTTATTCTTTCCAGTCACTTCCAGTGGATTTACATTGGGAGAAGCATGATACGAGGGCACTGAAGGCTGTTTCCATATTCTTGGATGCCTTTAGGAGACTAGAGGGCCATGCTAGAGGCTCTCTCTTCATAATGTTATACTTCATCATTTCTCTGTTGGCTCTGAGGTCCTTCCTTGAAGACCTCCAGCATTCAGTGCAGATCTTGAAAGGGGTCTGAGACTGGCTTGGTTAGGCAGCCTGGCTCACGACTTCAATGTCATGGGTGATTCACCATCAAATCATGACAGCCTGCACTCTATAGGTGAATTTGTGATTACTTTCCAGGGATACCCACCTCCAGGGTCAGAAGTTGCTTGGCCAAATCTACCACTGAACATGCATTGGGCTTCTTTTCCATAACAGACTGTTTGGAGGATGATGGCAGACATTATTTAATGGATGCAGGAGCCTCTAGCCCACTCCGCAGAGTGCACCTAAAAAAAGGCTTTGATCAACTCTGTTCATTCAATTTCCTCCTTTGCTGCCACCTCCTTGAACCATGGTATCCAAAGTGTGGCAACTTGCCCCCCCCCCCCCCAGCTCCAGCCATGCCCCCAGCATCACAAGGGCCCAGGAAAAGTGGGAAACGATAAGGGAAAGGCAAGAAGGCTTGTAAAGCCAAGAGCTTGTGGAAGCTTCAGGGCTCCTGACTGTTGCTTTCCAGACCACACTGTTTGAGGGTTGCCATCCCCAGCCACTATAGACATCTGCAAGTGCCCAGTCACTGGCTGCCTTTCATCCTTGTACTGGTAATGAGAGTCTATCACAGATGATTTTTTTTGTCTTATATACGCTGAAACATGGCTATTTGCTGCCTCTTGATGAAGACAGGCCTCTGTTATGCTGAAAACCCAAGTAGTTCACACATCCCACAAAGGAGCCCAAAGCATCAGTATTCCTAGAGGTGGCTTAAAAGCTATGGAACAAATTAGACAGTGTCATTACCATATCCAAACCAAAGTTCTAATGAAAGAAATCCAAGTCAATTCCATATTGAATGCCATAGAGTAGGTGGAGGATCCCTGGTCACCTTGGTTCTACAATCTACTCTTCTTAGTCGACAAGTGGGATGGAGGTTGATGCTGGTCATAGACCTGCTATCACTGAACAAGTAGTTGGATATTCCATTGTTCAAGATGCAGACCGTGCAGTCAGTGGTAGCAGCCCTGAGGCCCCAGGAATGGACTTGGAATTTGGACCTCAATGATGCATTCTTCCATGTGCCCATTGTGGGGACTTCATGGAAGCATCTAAGGTTCACACTCTCGGGCCAAGTCTACCGTTTCAGGGTACTTCCATCTGGCCTTGCCATGGCACATCTGATGTCCACTAGATTTGTGCAGGTGGTAGTCATGCACCTTCAGCCAAGTGTAGTGTGCACCCATGTGTGTCTGAACAACTGGCTGATCTGTGCACTTCAGCACCTAGGTTTGCTGCTCATCATACAGACCATTCTGGCACTTTGCAAATGCTCAGGCCTGATTCTGAATCTCCCCAAGTCCACCCTAATGCCAGAGCAGATCTTTGTCTTTGTTGGCAACCAGTTGAATATGACTGCTTTCACCTGTCATCCTTTGGAGGACAGGTAAGAGAGACCCCAGCTGATTCTTAAGGCATTTCTCACTCATGAGGTTCACTTGGCCTAACAGTGGCAATCCCTGATAGACTCTTTGACCTTGATGGACTTTCAGGTCTCCCTGGTCTACCTACACCATTGTCCCTTGCAGCACGCACTGTGGGACAACTGGCTGAAGTTGCAGTGGTACCAAGCAGAGGTGCCAGTACTCTCAGAGTACCACCCGCAACTCATGTGGTGGACCAAGCAGGAAAAAAAATCATGTTGGGTGAGAATCTGATGTTGACACCATTTCAGGCATAACTCACTCTGTACACAGACTCATCTATGTCTGATTTGATGAACTCTCTGATCCCAGGGGGTCCTGAGAGTCCATTAAGGTCAAAGAGCATATCAGGGATTGTCACTGCTAGGAGGGCCAGATGGCATCATCCCACCACATAAACTGCATGGAACTGGAGGTGATACACTCCTCCAATTCCAGGACCTTGTGGAGCACGAACATGTTCTCTTTATGTGTGACAACAAGACTGCAATCACCTCCCTCAACCAGCAGGGCAGGTCACACTGCCAAAAGCTGATGGAGTTAACCAGATGCATCAACTGATGGTGCTATGAACATGATGTCCATTCGAGGCATGTGTGGGTACTAGAAAATGTCCTGGCTGACCAACTCTTGAGAAGAGGTAGGGAAGGAGTGGTTGCTCCATCCAAGGGTCCTTCAGGCCATGTAGGGTATCCTGCAGGTAGATCTGTTAAGGGCAAGCAAAAACGTTAAACTTCCAGTTTATATGTCACCTTTCCTAGATCCCCAGGCCCTAGCGGTGGATGTTCTAGCCAGGTACTGGAGCAACCTTTGGCCTTACACCTTTTTGCCTCCACAAATCCTCCTGAGGGTCTTGTTAAAGTTTTGGTCTCAGGCCTGCAACCTGATCTGGTCACTCCCTGGCAACTGAGGACAGATTAGGCCCTGGACCCTCTGAAATAAAACAGCAAGCCACTGCTACATTTATGACTATTGCTGAAACTTCTGTTACAACTGTGGAAGAGTGTTATATAGAAAACCTTGAATGCATAACCTCTACATTTGGTGGTTGTTGCAGAGCACATATGTGGCAATCGTTTCTCAGAATCAGCCACAGATAGAATTGCCACAGGGGCTTTGAGACTCTTCGCTTGTGTTTTACTCAGCTTGATGGAAGGTGTTTTCAGATTGCTCCACTGGTTAGAAAATACATCCATGGTCTCCACATATTGAGGACATTGCAGACTTCCTGCTGTACCAGTGGGAAGTCCTTGATAAGAGCTCAAGAACCATAGAGAGGTTTTGGTCTGCTATCTCCTTAACCCTGGTAAACATCCTAGACATTCCGATAGGGAGTGATCCTTATCTGTTGGCACTTATAGCCTGCTTCTACATGAACAGATTGGCTCATAGGCTGGCCCTACCACAGTGGGTCCCCAGGCTGGTCTTAGTCATGCTGAAAAGTTGGTCTTTTGAGTGCCTAAAGGACCATTGAAGGGTAGACCTAAAGTACCCTACATGGAAAACTTGTTTTTTCTTTATACTTGCTTCCAGGTAGAAGAAGCAAGTTCAATGTTCTGGCACATAACGGAATCCAATTATTGCCTGACCACTCCCAAGAGACCCTGACACTTCACTTGGGCTTTGTTGCAAAGAGTCAAGTGGCTCGAGATCCATCTATGGCCTTAGGAGTTTTAGCAGCTGTGCCATGGATACAGCTCTACCTGCTGAGGAAAGAGCCTTGTGCCCACTAAGAGCTCTGGATTGGTATTTTTCCCACATGGATGGTACCAGGGCTAAGAGGTCTGCCCTCTTTTTGCCCTCGGGTAAGTCCTGGCAGGAACAGTTCTGCAAAAATATGATCTCATCGAGGATTATGCAGACCATCCAGAAGGCCTACAAGAACTCTTTGGACAGGCCCTCTGCCCTGAAGCTAGTCTCGGCTAGAGCTCATGAGATGTAAGCCTTAAATGCCTCCTGGGGAGCCCTGAGGAACGTTGCTGTTGTCTATACCCTGCAGGCTTGCCTCTGGCTTTTGTCAACTTTCGCTGAGCACTACCTGAGTGCCTTGATCATGCTTGAGGAGGGCATTTATGCCAATGCAGAGTGTATAATGCTCCTCTGCATAGGTTCCTGATACTTGTCCCATAGACTTCACTTATCCCCTCTGGGCAGCCACCGTGTTCCAGTTTATGGCACCCTTGAGGGTTTGACTTGGATGCAGTCTATAGGTGGACATATCTAGATGAGACCTAGACCTTGTCTGGGACCTATATTGAGCAGATGTCTCCAGCGTCCACTAGGCTGAGAGCTGGTGGACCTGTTACAATGGACAATGCTTTACAGAACCATATGACCCCCCCCCCCCCCAGCACTCGCCATTTTTTCCACAATTCATTGATCTTCATAACTCTCCAAAACCTGAAGGCTGGAAATAAACAGCAGGTCTCTTATGGAAGACTTCTCTCAGGTTCGTAGGCTTTATAACGGGGGGGGGGGGGGGGGCATTGCCAGTTCCACGCTGGTAAGTAAGGAATGTCTCCCAGCTTAGGCCAGGATTCTGCTGCTGCCGACCTCAAGTCCACGAAGGTATGAGGTTTTCCTAATAGATGTCTCCTCGTAACTTGGAATGATAGTCCCCCCAGGCTGTCGGTCCTGGTTGCTGTTGGTCAGCATGCATGTTTCATTACACCCTCCTTCAGTGTGTTTGTATATCGGCAAAAGTGGTCGATATGTAACGTCACCCAACTAGCCAGTACGGTATTTTTTTGTATTTTTTTTTTTTTTTTTTTTTTTTTTTAGATATTTCGGTATTAGTGAATATACATACCTGTCGACCAAAAGAGAAATCCACCTAACCACTGGCTCCTCTCCACAGGTGACTTTCACTGGCAAATCATAAGATGAATTGAAAAAAAGCCCCCCCCCCCTTTCACAGGAACCGAGTTGAGGCGCCATCGAGACCGTCAGGTCTTCAGAACAATAGAGTTCCTACTCAATCGTGTCGGGAGTTGTGGCCAGACACGGAGGTCTTGGTCTTGGTCTTGGCAATGATGGTGGAGAAGTATGGATACTCCTGAATACCGAAATTACTAAAAGAATCACGTATTCCGTTGCAATCCGTCTAAAATTACATTTTTAAAATTGACATCATACACTTTTATTTTACTTCTCATTGTAGCAACATGTCAGTTAAAACGTGTGAACTTCACTTTGTAATTGTACCCTCATCTCATGGAGCATATTTATTGATTAATCCTAGCCATACTAGTATTTCCATATAATCCATAATACAATAATTCATGAAAAAATTCAATGTGCCCTACCCGCGCTTAAAGCATTGTAAAAACAGCAACTGGTACGTCTTCTCTTTATTTTATTATTATTATTATTTTTTTTTTTATGTTATCACTAAAAGTTTTTATCAACAAATTTAAAGTCGCCACTCCATCGATGCCCCGAATACCCGATCTGTAACCTGCTTTACTTGATGGTTGGCGTATGATCGTTCATAATCATACAAAGTCGTTTTGATACAAAACTGCTTCGCAAAATACCTCCGTATGTATTGTAGTCGCAGACCTATATGCATCGCACATGAGGTCGATACAGCAAGTACTTACAGAACGTGTTCTGTCATCATATTGTCGCCTGTGAATGTTGACAGCCCGGGCCGTGACTTTTCTATTCACTTATTGTATGTTTACATAACTTGGAGGAAGGTTTGCCGTGGAACATTATTAAAACGTGTAGTTGCCCACAATATTTCGCCTTTGAAAGTAATTTTTAATCACAGGAAGCCTCAAACCATTTTGTCTACCGGTGATGATGTTGTGGACTCACTGCGTCACTTACTCTGTCACGAACACTTTCTCAAACCCTATCAAGATGAGCACACGTTAGTCTTTCTGTTTACGCATCCATTTTAATTTTATCAGTATTGATTTCCTGGGCTGCAGGTGACATGCAGATCTGCTGTGGATTACCGATTTGGCCCCTAACGTGCTAGCTGCCCATGGGGCCGTGTCTTGCGGCCCCACATACACAATTGGCTCGTCCTCCTCTGTGACTAATGTCTCACCCACTTATCATCAACTAAGGTTTAAGATTATGAGTGTAGTTTTCCTGTATATTTGAATTAATATTAGGATTTAGACGTGCCTTTATAATTTGCGATCGTTCTTATTATTTTGATGTATTTCGTGTGATTTTCTCTACTTTCCTGCGTAAAGGGTGTTTTAATAAAATTATTATTGTTAGTATTGTGCTTTTATTGTTGCTGTCAGTGGTTTATTTTTCAACGATTGCATTATAGCCGCTGCTTGGTTTCTCTTGTATTTATGACAATTTGCGGTAACTTGACTCTGCGACACGAGATACACTAGAACAACTAGCCACTTAAGTCACTTATATCTCCAAAAATATTTTCTGTACTACACCCAAACCATATATGTGTGTGTTCGACATGAACTCAAGATGATGTACGCATTGAGATCGGAGTCGTAGCTCTTGAATTATTAAATAAACATTGACTAGTATGTCGACAATGGACGGTGTTAAAAACATAAGGCATTGTGTGCTTGACATAAATTTCTAAACAACTGTGCATTCTGTAGCTAGCATATCTACGAAAAAAAAACGATCCTACTATTTTTTTTTATCCCGATTACTTTTGTCACCACAAGACCCAAAGGTTTGACATGTTACTTTTTCCTCTCATCTTTGACCTGTTCAATTTCTTTGGTCAATAGAAAAAACCGGGGCAAGCAAATGGAAAACGATGGATAGTTTTTTAGTTTAAACCTTTACAAAAGTAGTCTTTCTTATTCCGTTTCTTTTCGCTGAGACGTTCCCCAGCAATAATCGTATAAAGTTGCCTCTCTGTTCCGTTTTATGAAAAAAAAGAAATTAAGCTTGAAATGGTTTTGAAGACAAGATTCAAGATTTTTATTGACAAACATAGTCTGACGACAGTCAGACATGAGCCATACATAGGAACGTACGACAATAAATAAGCATACAGAGATGAAGATTATACAGAAGATTCGTTTTATAACTAACTAAACTACTAAAAGGAAGAAAGAAACATAGCCCACAGGCGCACAACAGACTCCTCGGTGACCCAGATATAGGAAAGAAATAATATTAACAGGATTGCCAGCAGGTGGCAGCAAGAAATCAGCACAGGGAAATGGAATTTACATAAATGGAACACAAGCTGACTTTTAATTGTCAAATTACAAGGCAAATATCAATTATACAGGACAGTAAATTGACTGTGGAGCTTTATAGCTTGACTGAATTGGGTTAAGCCTAATTGTGCATGAAGCATTACATAGGTCTGAACATTCTCACAGGTTGTCACTCAAACAATCTTGCTGAGATGAGATTTATAACCTTTGAAATACCGTTATCATAGTGTTATGCGACATAAAAAAACTACTTGGACTACTGGTTTCGCCCTCTGACGTCATATGTGGCGGGGGGGGGGGGAGCGGAGGGGGGGGGGATTTTGCGCTGCCTAGAAATTAACTCATGCCAACCTGGCTGTCGGTACACATGTGCACATTTTTTTTTGGGGGGGGGAGGGTACAGACTACTAGCACAGTAACAAACAATCAGCTGGAGTGTACAAACAGCAAAATAGACAACTTTGCAGGATTCTGTGAATTGTGGGACTAAGCGATGCTCAAATAAAAAAAAAAAGAGAGAGAGAGAAAGAGAGATGTCCAGATTCCGTGATCGCGGACGTAATCACGGAATCTGAAAAATAAAACCGAAACATACATTTCTGTAAAATAAAATCTCCCGACCCTGTTTTCTAAAAGTTACCATACCCGAATCAACTTTTTAAAAGAGATTATTCTCAGAAGGCGGGCGATAAACAATTAGCAAAACTTCAATTTACGCAAGACATTACGATGTATGCGTAAGCCGGGCTATGAATTTACAACGATAGTCAACAAACAGCGTGAGACCACGTGCCAAGCATTTTGAATTGAATACGATCGTGTGTAAACTTGGGTACATTTGATCATGTTCAGCCCACCTCGTTATTTTCAGCCATACACATTTACAGTGCTTAAAACACGTGGCCGCGATTCACATTGATATCAAAACCAAATGCTACTTTGGCTTTGTGCGACTATCTCACAATGTATTGCGTGATGTTTAAAATTGCGCTAACCAACACGTGCATAATTTGCCAGCCAGGGCATCGTATGACATTTTGGATTTGTAACTGACGATGATTTGAGTTGCCCTTCCCTTGTACAAACTCAAATCAAGGGATCCAACGGGATTCGAACCTGGGCAGCGAAGGACAAGTGTCGTCTGAACAACCAGTCTTAACTTTACACCTTTGAGTACGTTGAAATTAAAACGACCCTTCCCTTTCGGCGTTTGAACCACTTGTGCATCCAAGTGGAAGCTGAAACACAAGAAGCAACGATAGAGGTGTGGGAATTGTAGTTCAGTGAGGTTTCTAAGACTAGTGAACGAGATTAAGCCCACAGTGCGAACAAATGTTACTCTCCACAAATCATGTAGCCTACAAAGAGACGGTTCAAAACGGAGGCACCACCAGTGGTCGTTGGTCAGCACGTAAGAAAGAATACGAAACTACTACTCGTTGAGTTTCACCATCTTGCTTGATATAGACCCAGGGCATGTCTACAATATAACCTCCTGGCTGTATGCTGAACGGTAGTCCACGCCTTAGAACGCAGATCGGCGATTAATAATCATGGCCAACTGATTCATCCTCATGGTATCAGAGCCTAGTACGGAAAATAAATGATTGACTCCGCTTATTACCTTTAGCCAATAGATCTATTTCAGCAGGTCTGTCACGGTCGCCCTGCCGTAATTACGTGAATGTATGTATCTAACACACACTCACTGCAACATATTTTAATTTCAATGCAGCCTGTATAAAGCTGGCCTTGGTATTCTACACTCTATAATTATTGTTGTTGTCCTTGCTGCGCGTAAGGTGAAATTGGTTAACATCATAGACTACGCGTAATTGAAATAAGCAGCCTACTTACAAAGTTTTGTATTTCAAGCCATGGGAAGCACCAATCGTTGTGAAGAAAAATTGACCTTTTTCATTATGTGGACGCTTTTGTAGCAGGGATCATGCACATTGTGTTCACCAGCAGGGAAGAAGGCAATACAAATGAAGAGCTGAGAGCTGAGACAAGGCATGAGTCAATCAGCCATCGATCAACTGTACTGGGGTGGTACTCACATATACCAATCTTTTTTCATCAGCTCAACCTAATTGCCTAATTGGATATATTTTTTCTTTTCCTTTTTTTTCGTGACTAAGGTCAATTTTTGAACTTCTGATCTTAGTGAAATTTTCCTGAGCAAAACATTGTGTTCACTGTCATTTTCCTTTCTTTCGGCGTGATTTTTTAACGATGAATAACACGCTGTCTTTTCTTTTTTTTAAAGCTGTAAATGACAATTAATAGCTTCTTGGGTCTACACCTGCCATCTGAATGAATATTCGTCCATCTTCTTGAACCTCTATGCAGGGCTGTTACTTTGATATTTCAAAACGCCAGTTTAATAGGCTTGTGGTTTAACGGTATTGCTTTTTGTAAAATGCGAAGAAATTTAAAACAGGTATCGTAGTTTTAAGGTAATAAATATATGAAAATAGAAAACACAGATTAAGGTGCCCTGATTTTTTCTCCAGTTTACGGAGGCTTCCTGTTGATAATTTAAAGATTAATCTGAACTACTTGGTTGCGTTGCACACAGGAGGTTTTGTCAAATGTCTATAGCAGAACAATAAAGCACGAAAAATGAACCAATCAAACTAATAATAACAATTGAATTACAAGCGTACCGTACACAGGTGACCTTGTCCTGAGTTTTTTCCCATCGTAGCTGAAGTCTTGGGATGCGTGTGCATGTCACACAGAGCATACATAGATTGATTGTTGTTCTTTGTTGTTTTTCAGAACTACCTGGAGGATGCAGCCCTGTTGCCTACGATTGTGTAAGTATGAAAACATGATGGTTGTATGTAAAACCGAGCCTAAACTGCATCAGGAATTAATTAAAATCTGTGAATGTGAACGCTAACACAAAGAGTAAGGACAATATCCTTCACATATGGTATATATGAATTAGTCTTCCGTTAGGTCCATCATCAAATTTAAAATAAAACCCAAAAGCTCATATATTTCTGGAGCTTCTACCGCCAAACCGAATTGACAAAGGTTGTCCGATAACCTTAGCCATTTGGGCAAAATCACTTAAGCGTAACCTCAACTTGTCACAGATAGAGGACAATCTATATGTGACAGGTCCAATTTATACATTTCCTGAGTGATAAGCTGGAAACAAATTGTTGAAAGGTCTTGCCTTCGAAGTTTCTTTAAACGCCAGGTCCCTCGGTGTCTTTGTTATCCCATTGCAGAAGAACTAATCTCTTAACAAAAAATCGTTGACACCCTTTTGTGGTAGACTAACCGATTAAATCACCACAAACATCATCATTTTTGTCCCTGTCGTTTCCGACATATAACCAAAAATGTACATTTGGAGGTTCCTTCCATTACCGCTAATGTTTATACAACCATTTTGCACGCAGTGAGACTTGAATGGCTAAAAATGACTGTGTTTATTATGCAGTATGATGTGTATATCACTTTGTCACCGGTTAGGAATTTTAACATAATTTTGTGTTTTTTCTGAAATCCATTCCTTTTCAAAGAGCTGTCAGGCCAGCCACCTGAACGATGCTGAGCTTTGCTGTTGATGATGAAATGATCATTTACAAAAATGTGAACAAAATCAGGAAATGACAGCTGTGCTACTTATTGAAACAGGAGCAGTGTGATACGCCGCATCTCCATTGGAAGGCACACCGTGACTTTTGTTTTTGTGCAAGGTTTTCATCCTTGGAAACTAATGCAGAGAAAACCCCTTATGGAAGCCGTACCTGCCAAGTGTAAGCCAAACGGGGAATTCGCAACGCTAATAATGTCATGGGATGCACGTTAAGATACTTTTTGTGTGCAATAGCGTTCAGCGGTGCACAAGGCCCCAAAAATCCAGTTTACTCTGGATTTTAACACCTGCAAGAGGACGCCGGTCACTGATAGTAGTTTAACAATTAAGTGCATGTTGGTAAAATTTCTGCAATGACTGCTATGTTGAATTGAATATACCATTATATATCATTGTTGTGTCATATACAAATACAGGTTAAATCACAGAAAAAAGTGCCAGAAAGTAATGCCTTGTAT
Organism: Hermodice carunculata; assembly: GCA_964020975.1. NCBI lineage: Eukaryota > Metazoa > Annelida > Polychaeta > Eunicida > Amphinomidae > Hermodice > Hermodice carunculata. The sequence continues at coordinate 76,985,204 of OZ026613.1, read as the reverse complement.
GAGACCATAAAACAATTATTACAATAACTCTCACAAAATAACCTTGGCCTTTTTATTAGGTCAAACAATGGCTTCTGTGACAGTCATTAATAGTCTTATTGAGTATACAGCAGCGAAACGCCTAGGAGAGGCGCAGTTTGTTCACAACCTTTTATCTGTGAGAAAAAGTCATTCTAATGCGGGTCGTGTCTTGTATGTGATAAATTACAGTGGCTGTGATTCTGAACTCTTTTACAATGAAACCTGTCAATTCACTTTATATGTGCTACAATGTACTCCTTACCTACAGGTTTACAGCTGTGGATTTACTTCATTTTACTGTCGTGATCTAGCTAGGCTCCACCGAACAGACATACAAGGCTTAATCATAAATATGCATTTATCTTGAATTGACTCTCTAAGTTTTTGACAAAATCACCTCAGCTGTGCAGTAAAGTTGAGGAAATGGTACAAACTTAAAACACGCATATTGGATTTGCAAATTGTTGTCTTTTCCTGTCTTTATGCAACGGAATGTTCAAGGTAGGTTGTCTTTGATATGCCTTTGTGACGACGTAGCAAAAGTTTGGTGCATCGAAGAACAGTTATAAGATTTGAAAAGTGAGCGCAGTAAACAAAAAAAGATTTCGGATTTCTTTGTGCCAAAATAAGCTATTAAAGGCAAGATATGTCCAAATACGTGTGTGAGATTAACATTGGGATTTATGCCCGCTCGATCCATTAAATTTGAACGTAACATTAATTGTACATATGGATATGAATACACTGAACGAAGTTTTTTCTTCTTTTTTCTATAATTTGCACGTTTTGTTATTAAAATTCCATATGATTGGTAATACGTGTATGTGATTATGTTTTTATCTACTCATTGTTAGGTGCAAATTTGGTCTCTTATTCTTTATATATCCTGGTGAATTATACTGTGATTTGTTAATCTGGCAGCCTTGTTAATCCGGCAAAATGACCAAAAACAGATGGTGCCAGATTAATGCGGCCTGACTGTATATATATATATATATATACATACATATATATATATATATAAAACTGTAAAAATTGATATTTGCCTCAGATCTTGATTATATTTCAATGTACTTCCATCATTACTGAATCGACCTATTTTGGTCGTTTTCATGTGTGGACTTACTTGACATTTCACTATATAGAGTTGATAGCATCATAAAATTTATGTAGAGTATTATCGCCCATGGGGTGTTCATGACGGTACAACATCACTTTTAAGCTCCCCATACCCTTACGCTGACAAAGGTAACCATGGGCAAATTACACACTTTAGTTGTACATCCTCAAACACCCCTAATAACAAAGACAGCACCGTTTCGCATGCAACATGCAAAGAACATTTTGTACTAGAAAACTTGTCACTGGGAAAAGTAAATGGACGACCAGTTAAATTGTATAACTACTTCAACACCATACGTTTGGTTTCCTTTTGGCCAGTTGGAATAGGTTCTAACTTTATTTCGTGTAGGGTGGTCACAAATAAAGATGTTTTGTCACATTATCGCTTCTTCATTCTTTCCATACCAGTCCCTAATTTTTCTGTATATTTACCCATATTTAAGATGACAATTGCACATTTAAATTCTTCATGAAAAGAGCTTTCGTTCGAGTAACAACATGCCTATAGTCTTCAGTCAGTGGTTCTTGCACTGTCTGGCAAGTCATGCTGCAGCTGCAGCAAGGACCTGTGACCATAGTATGTAATGAGTTAAGTCATTGACCCTTGGCTGCATGAGGATGATGACCGGAGACGTTCCAATCACCACCGTCGACAGCTATGCAAAGGTCAATTTTACTTAGATTATATCCCTTTCATGTATGGTCCGAATGCCATATGCTAATTTTAAGTAAACTAATTAATCTGATTGATATTGTATGGTGATGTGTAGTGGCGACTTTGGAAAGGAGATTAGACTGAGATAAACTTCCTTACGTGTTATTCGAGAGGGACCCGTCGACAGTGATTATGGTATAAAAGTGACTAGTATTTTTTATTTTCACGTCGCTGCTTATACAATCTTCACAGTAGAAGTGTCCAGCATGAAATTAAGTCCCCCTACATAAAATAATCTCAGTTAATAATCAATCTGCATACTTTTTACACAATTAAGACATTCATCAAATAGACATCCGAACATGGTTTGTAGTTTGCGTAAAGCTGTAAGCATAAGAGGATGTGTAAAATCGTTTGCTATTTTTGCTTCTGACCTACAGGGCGAGAGTCTAGATTTAAATTAATCATCGCCCGATGCTGTCGAGACTTTGCCCTTAATATTTGTATTCATGAGCAGAACGTGTCATTGGAATGGCTTTTAGCTATCTGTATAACCATTTGGCATCAATGGGACTTGATGTGTACACATGTATCGATTGTTATTTGAACTTCGAGCATGAATCCACTTCATTTAATTATCCCTAAATCCTACGCTTCTCATCACCAGAATCTATTACTGTAGTACATTAAACGCGATTACTACCTACTTGAGGAAAAAATCGGATATAATCCAAGTGTTCAGTTGTAGTTCTCATAACAAACTTGAAACGGATTTTCCTAAAAGGGGGAAATGGAGTGCACGGATTTTAGTTAAACACGAGATTTTACAAAAAATGCTGACCCCCTGTTTTTGATTAGTTTAATTCAACGCCCTTTTCAAATTTCAAAATTTAATGAATAGGGCGAAGGTGATCATTGCAGAATTATAAACATGAAGACAACATGCAGTTGGCAAAACGTGAAGCACGCTAGTAGAAGTCAATTAAGCAACAAAAAATAAATGTCCTCAAAAATAGGTGGGTGCAAAAGCAGACGTGCTGTGGTCGTGAGCATAAAGCTTTTGTAGTTATTCATTGATAAAAACGGACATCTTAAGCACACGAGTTGGCTGATTTGTTACTGTTTAGAATCTAATGTTATATTTTCTTTGCACTATGACGATTTATAAACGGCCGGAAGTATAAATCTTGCACAGCTGATTACAGACGCTCTTCATGCATGTGATTGCCTTATTCTGCCTGCGAGTCGGTTTGACCCCAGTATGCTTTGCACACCTAAAGAACAGTTGCAATAAAATCTCTCTCTCTCTCTCTCTCTCTCTCTCTCTCTCTCTCTCTCTCTCTCTCTCTCTCTCTCTCCGGCAGCCAAGATATGGGCACTTACAGAAACATTTGAGTGATGCATTGGACGTTCATGTGATTTTTATGACACACACATGTTACTGGTAACTTGTGATGAAAGAGCAACTGTGTATCAATATGCAAACTGGGTACCCTATCACAGTCAATCCCAGGCACATGATATGGGCTCTGTATTATTATGTGCAAAAATGATCCAACGTCGAATGTCAAATGACGACCCAATTTCAGAGAAAATTATACGTTTCAGAACAGACGACAACTAGCTTTAATGGTTGAGTACTAATTTGCATTCCTTTTTGTTTTGGAAATGCGTGTAAGCGGGGAAAACGCAACTCTTTGGTAAATCTGTATATATATATATATATATATATATATATATATATATATATATATATATATATATATATATATATATATATATATATATCTGTGTGTGTGTGTGTGTGTGTGTGTGTGTGTGTGTGTGTGTGTGTGTAAAATTGTTATAAATCAAAATATAGATGCTATAATTATTAAACGGCTATTCTTTCTTTCAGGCTGGCAAAAGGTTGACTCTATAAAGTAAAAACTGAGGTCTGAACATCACACAATAATTGAGATTTAGATATCTGCCATTTCATGACCTGCCACGTTTTTGTCTTAAATTGTTTGCTCATGTCCCACATTTAGTGCAGGTTATTTATAATATGAAACTATGTGGTTTGTATGTCCATACACTACTTTTTGTTCCTATATCATAGTAGTAAGGGCATTTCAATCGTGTAAACTTGCATCAGAGAGAAAAGTGCATGTACAGACCATGTTACATATGACACAAGTTTACATGTCTCAAATGTCACTTCTACCATAACTGTTAATCTATACATGCACTAATTACGATTGATGAGCCGCTCCGATTGTTATTGTAATAGCACATACAAACAGAACTAAAACGACAACACTTATTGCCTATCAGACCACTTGCACCAGTCAATTCACTTCGTTGTCTTCATGTCGGTTTTCTAATACGCCATGCAGCAAAAAAAATAAGGATTAACCGAAGCTTGCGAATTAAATTCAGCATAATGTCTAATTACCAAGCCTGTAACATTCTATTATTTTCCGGCTATTTGCGTCCACACTCTGTGCCTGACAGTTGCCAGGGGAAGGAATCCTTCGGGTGTGCAATTGCCTCACAAGCTGGGCCGTGCACATTACCAGTGATAGCCAGCTGGGTAATTATTGACGTCAGTATGTCACTGACTATTGGGAGAAAGGAGTGATTTGCAGCAGGCATGATTATAAGATTGTTTTTTAACACAAATTCTTTCGGAGCTGACGCCTGAACTGCAGCTGTGGCCATGTAAAGTATCAATATGATTCTACTTTTTTCCAGATCAAACTGATCGAAATGGTGCCTTTCATACACATGGACGGCATTATCAGTTTACGGCATAACTTTTTTGCCATTTTTGCACATGGTGCCAATGATCTAGTTGGCAAAAGATTTGTGCGACTTTTAAAAATACAACTTGAACTTTTTTGGCTGCACTGCGAGAAAAGTAGCATACAACACAAGGAAAAACAAATCAAACGGTTTCAGGGGGTCTTTTATTACTTGTTACAGTTCAATTTATTGAACTTCCTATAATGGTGAAAATATTTTTCGAGATGAATGTGAACAGCTCAAATATTGAATCACATCACGCTTCACAATAATTGCGTAAAATAAAATAACCCAATGGTACTTAAACATAAAGGGCATGTGTTTAAAAGCACAGGAGCAAGGCATACAATCAATAAATTGACATCCGCAAAATTATTTATAAATACCAGGGAGTACAGTTCCAGGGGATACTACAATGTATATAATATAAAGTGTAGCGAATGTCGTGTCTACCGCATGCTCATAGTAACACAAACGACGAAATAAAGGTTATCATAAAAAAGATATAGTTTAAGTGCAGAGTAACAAAAAAATGGGCAGAGAATTCAGATAATGCTGGGATAAGATAAAAAAATGTATTGAGGTGCACATGGGGTTTTACTGGCCTGCTGCAAGCCCATGAGACAGTCTACATGTCTCCATGTAGGGATCACAGGCAACAGTCCTCTGATTTTAAGAGAGGAAGGATTGTTGGATATGCTAATTTACACACTCTCCCTTCAAAACATGCTCAATGTAAAACAAGTGGGACCGCTCAATCATTTTTTCCTCCAAAGTATATATTTAAACAACTGTTGATAAGTCCTTGTAGGGCTTACGCAGCTCAATCGTGGTACAAGCAACATATATTCACATAATGTGGGTGACTACTTTTCAATTTAGCAGTTAAACTACTTCTAGAAATTGTTAAAAGTTAAACCCAACCCACGCCATGAAGGGTTATCAAGTGTCAATGCCTTGCCCTAGTTGTTAAATCTAAAAGATCCTAAACAAACAAAAACTGGCCAAAATGCAAATTTTTAGTCGCGTACGCTATAACCCCTCTCCCCTTTTAACAGCAACATATACTGCTTCCCTAGCGGGTCGAGCTCTCCGTAAGGCACGTGCCTTTACAGCAAGGGTCACGACGTGACTATGTGTAACGTCATTACCCTCACTGTTCAGGCTAGGCACGATCATTGTAGTAACGTGGATGCTGCTGGTTATACGATGCAAAATTAAGAAAGAGGGTACAAGCCAATTGCACTAACGTGTGCTAGGCCACGTTTTATGAAACCCACAGGAAAGACAAACTGGCTTGGAGTGCACTTGTGACCGGTCAAATTTGAGATCACTCGCCTCCCAAGAAACAAAATCCAACCTGAGCCATTTTAGGGAACTGATGAAACCTCCGCAAGGCAACATGACGAGTGCCAGTAATACTGGCCTGAACGTGGGCGCAAAATTGCATTTACCAATATGTAACCTTACCTGTTGGTTCGAGCAGCTTTGCATTGCTTAAAGTAATCTGCGTAAATCATTTTGTTTCTATGCTCTTTGTCTCATTAGCCAGAATTTATACTTAGTTATGACCCTTTGTCAGAAAATTCAGATGCTTGGCAAAATCGACTAGAAAAAAAAAGGTTTTATTCAAAAAGAAATAAAAGATTCAGTTTTTGTTCCGGGCAACTTTCATGGATTGCTCACAGATAGAAACATAGACATGTGCGTCCGTGTAAGCAAAGTGTATTCATGTACCCTCATTAGATCTAAATTTGTATATTGAATCAGAGAACAGAAGAACAGACGGGTAGGTTGAAGCAATAATATGACCAACAGAAATAAGACGCATAATCATACTCCATCCTACATATAAGACTATAATCATGGCAGTCTGCCGCCGTTACGTTACATTTGACGAAATGCAAGCAGTGTATAATTAAAGGGTGTTGTATTGCGTTTCATTTGCTTATGCTTGTCTAATTGGGTGAAAATTTACACATACAGCAATGTATAATCATATTTACTTTGATTTTTCTTCGGAGCTACATTACAAGTCCCATGGCAATGAAAAGCAATCGAATATATGTCAGTTTTGCTGAGCTAAAATATGTCAAAAACAAAAGCTGTCCTTAGTGCTGGTTGCATCGCCAGCCATTATAGGGCTACATATTTCTACTACGTAGTTCAGCAGTTACAAAAAAAAAGCAAACCAACAAAAACAACAACAACAACAACAACAACAACAACAACAACAACAACAACCCAAAAGCCTAACGGGGGACCATCCCAACATAACAGTGTGGGTCAAAACATCTACAAATGGCTTGAGGTTGAACCAAACCCGCGCCATGAAGGGTTATCAAGCGTCGATGCCCTGCCCCAGTTGCTAAATCTAAAAATTCCTATACAAACAAAAAGTGGTCAAAACATTTGTAAAAGATTCAGATACAAAATAGACACCACAAGTTTTAACGCCAAATCTGCTTATAAGCTACAATAAATGTGTGGCAACCGGTCATTTTTCGATGATAAGCTTTTCCCATTTTTCTTTTCTTATTTTAAGCACTAAAAACAATAGTTTGAAGTTAAACTAGTCTGGTTATATAATGAATTTAAAAAGTCAGACATTATTCTTGATGAAAAGCTCAATCAATTTGCAAATTTTAAGTGTCACTTAAAATGCTTATTACAGGGAGTAATGAAAATGACAATTGCTCAGAATTAGTCGTTAAGACACAATATACAGTTCATCAGGCACAAAATATTGTTTCTTTGAGGTATAGGAAGTAATGAATTTCATCGGTGTTGATACGTTTTGGGTGAATTAGCTCCTGGACGATTCTATAATTTCCATTAAAAAACGAGAAGATCTAAGTAGTAAAAGCTTAAAGGAAAATTCAAAGAACTCATAAAGGATTAATTCTGCGTGATGAAAATAGTTAGAATTCTGAACCCGTTATTAGTTGATTACAGTTATGACGATTTTGTCAATCTGTAGAACACAGACAGGGAATCAGAAGAAAGAATTAGATATCACTCGAACATTGCGACAGAAACACGGCTAGTTTTGAGATATATTGGCCAGCAAATTTACAATATATGTATATGTATATGTATAAACATTATACAGTTAAAAAAATACCGTTACAACTAGTGTGTATATTTGCTTACACTTAAATGTTACCACCTCCTGGAACTGTGATGTTTTTCCTTTATACATACAGGATGATTTGCGAATTATGTCTCCCCGTGCAACGGGGGGGGATCATTTTGTGTTTGCGTCCGTTTATTCCGCTTGTTGTTGTTGTTGTTGTTGTTGTTGTTGTTGTTGTTGTTGTTGTTGTTCTTCTTCTTCTTCTTCTTCTTCTTCTTTTTCTTCTTCTTTTTCTTCTTGTTCTTCTTCTTCTTCTTCTTCTTCTTCTTCTTCTTCTTCTTCTCCTTCTTCTTCTTCTTCTTCTCCTTCTTCTTCTTCAACACATTGTGGCATGCGTTGCGGACGCGATAACTCAAGAAAGATTTGACTTTGGAAGTTGAAATTTTTTGCAAAGATGTTCCTATATAAAACATTGCTTAGGATTGCAGATGGGTGACCTTGACTTATTTTTCAAGGTCACATGGGCATGTCAAGTAAAATTGACGCGGACGCGATAACTCTGCAAAGCTTTGACATTGGAGGTTGAAATTTTGTATGATTATGTACCATAATATGAATTAGGTTAGGATTGTAGATGGGTGACCTTGTCCTATGTTCAAGGTCACATGGCCACTTTAAAAGTCATTGCAGATGCACTCAAGAAAGGTTTGACTGTAAGAGGTTGACATTTTGTGTCATTATGTTTCTATGTAAGACTTCTGTAAGACGATGCTGGTGACTGCAGATGTTTGACCTTGAACTGTTTTTGCAAGGTCACGTGGGCATTTCGTCTTAAATCAATGTGGACATGATAACTCAAAAAAAATTGTGTTGGTAAGTTGAAATTTTTTTTGTGGTGATGTTCCTCTATATGATCTTGCTTGGGATTGCAGATGGGTGAACTTGACATATTTTTCAAGGTCAAATGGGCATGTCATCTAAAATTAACGCGGACGCAATAACTCTGCAAGGATTTGACTAAGGAGGTTGAAATTTTGCATGTTTATTCCCATTATATCAGCTAGTTTGGGATCGTAGATGAATGACCTTGACCTATTTTCAAGGTTACATGGCCACTTTTTAAAAATCATTGAACATGCACTTGAGAAAGATTTGTCTTATAGAGGTTGATATTTTGTGTGATTATGTGTCTATGTAAGACTTTTGTAAGACGTTATTGGTGACTGCAGATGTATGACCTTGACCTATTTTTCATGGTCATGTAGGCATTTTGTCTAAAATCAATGTGGACGTGATAACTCAAGAAAGATTTGACATGGGAAGTTGATATTTTTTTCTGAAGATGTACCTATATAAAACATTGCATGCGATCGCAGATGGATGACCTTGACATATTTTTCAAGGTCACATGGGCATGCCATCTAAAATTGACGTGGACGCGATAACTTTGCAAGGCTTTGACATAGGAGCTTGAAATTTGCATGATTATGTACCATAATATGAACTAGGTTGGGATTGTAGATGGAAGACCTTGACCTATTTTCAGGGTCACATGGCCACTTTTAAAAATCATTGCAGATGCAATCGAGAAAGATTTGACTGTAAGAGGTTGACATTTTGTGCAATTATGTTGCTATGTAAGACTTTTGTAAGACGTTGCTTGTGACTGCAGACGTATGACCTTGACCTGTTTTCAAGGTCACAGGGGCATTTCATCAAAAATCAAGGTTTTGAAATGTCAATAAAGAGTGTACATTCACCATATCTGTAGATCATTGATATCGGTATGCCTTTTTGTAAAAATAAGGGTGACAATGGTAAGGGCGCACAGGGAAACATTTGATTTTCTGTTGGAAAATCAGCCTGTTCTAGTTTATGCTATCATTTATGTCATGGTTGTCGTGTGTGTAGGGATTGGCCATGATGAATATGACACACAATCCTGAACGTTAATATAGCACTTAATACTTCTCCGACTTAAAAAACAAAACAAAACAAAAAACGGTGTAATAATGCTTGGAGTAAATATTAAAATGGCAAGTTTTCGCGCTGTTAAATGGGATTGCTCATGATATATATATATATATATATATATTTATCTCATGGGTCGATTTTAGTACTGTAACAGGCTTGTTTCAATACCGTATCATAGGCCTTAAAGCCACAGTGCCGCGATACGATGTATAGGTACTCTTCCGGTGGTATCGGCACTCTTCCGGTTTCATCGGTAATTGTGTTGATGAGGAGTAAAACTTTCTGCAAAGTCGTTCTTATTTTTGCTTTGTGTATTGAAATGTACAAATCGACCCAAACATGAGATAAAAATTTTATAGCATTCTTTGTAGGCGATATGGTGTAATCAGCTCGCACTGGATACCATACAGCAGAACTCGTTCGCTTCGCTCACTCGTTTTGCTATATGGCATCCAGTGCTCGTTGAGTATTTGGTGTGTACTAAAAGTGAAAATCTACTGTAATTCATATCGTCAACAAAGCATGCTATAATCTGTGATATATATATATATATGTATATATATATATATATATATATATATATATATATATATATATGTATGTGTGTGTGTGTGTGTGTGTTTGTTTGTTTGTGTGTTTGGTGTATACTAAAAGTGAAAATCTAAGGTTGCTTTCAAGATATCTTCTCTGCGAAGCAAGCCTTTTACCTCTGTTCATAAACATCAGAACATAACAGAGCCTGCTTCACAGGCAACAAAATACCAAGCACAACAGAAAAACATGTCTTAAGCAGCCCCTTGAACCTGCTTCATGATCACGGAGCTTATATTCAAATCCTGACTCTTTTCTTTGTAATTTACCTTTTTAAACAGGCCAATTAATCACTTTCACTTTCAAAAAATATAGTCATTGCCAAGGTAATCAAGGCTCGAGAAATCCGGTGGCCAAATGGCTTAAGCTGTGCCCAGTACAGGTCACATATGAAGTTATCCATACGGAGTCATGATAAACAGGGATATTCCAAAGTGAATCTGAACATCCTTTTGCGGAATACAGGGCCGCAACGGACATCATGACAAACACAATGTCACAAGACACCCACCCCCACCTGCATCCCCTCCGGAGTGGTAAGCATGAAAACGTAAGTTCTCAGCTTTGCTGATCTTTATACATTTTGAACCAACAGTATAGCTCTATGAGAAGTCCACAACTACGTTACTATCACTCCTTTAAGTGAGCAATTCAGCGGCACATGTGCATCGATCGATTGGTCCATGTCACGCTGGGCAGGCTCAGATGTCCTTACAAGAATTGGACTACATTGGCCTCCCTGCAGACAAATGTTTCCTTTATGTCTAGAAGTAGGCACACGGCTTGAACTCTGATTTTAGACTGTCTCGTCATTCCCTAAATTGAATGTCAGCGGATCTGTGATTACGAAGTTCCTTGTTGAGATGTTATTGGTCGCGACAACGAATATTTTCGGAACACAAAGACGGGACTAGCGATTGATGCATAATGAAGAAAAGAAAGAAAATAGGGTTAATTGGTTCCTTATCTACATTTACCATCAGAAACTTTATTTTGTCCATATAAAGCAGAAAAGGCACAGCCCGATATAACTCAATTTTTCAGCCACCATTTCTTTCGATAAACACGAATCGAACTTCTGTAAAGGTGCATAGCCCTTGCAATATCATAATAAATCCTGCTATTATAATCAAGGCTTTCCTCATCGGGTTGTAACAGACAAACATACTTTAACAGTACAGCAGGTATATCTCATTTCACTAACTAGATTGAATTTACAGTACAATACCTTACCAAGGGTGACCCTATTTGTGTTTTTTCAAACCAAGAGCGGCGCACATTTGTACAACGTGAACCAAGTCCCCGCTCTAATGTGTTTGGTTTCTATTTTTATACTTTACTGTCATATAAGCTAAAACCTGTTCAGCATGGCAATTATATTTTGCGGCTTTTTTGCTGTAAAATGTCCTGTAACTAATTTTAGTAAGTAACGTGGGTTGGTTTCACCAACACTTCTTTTGGTGTGATTTAATTGATGTAGCTACATATGTATGTCGCTACCCGCATGTTTACAAAGTGTCGCTATTGGAATCCCTGTTGTGCTCTTTCTACACCGGCATTCTTGGTAAGCAAAAAGGACCTAAGTCGTCTTTTGTACAATTACTATCATCTAACCAATTACACAAGTGGTAAATGATTATCCATGGTATCTGCATGTGGATCTTTGGCCAAAAGATGGAATATATGTCAAATGAGCGCCGAATGCAACTTTAAGCTAGGGATCTTTCTTCAACCCACTTTTTGTTTGTTGTAATATTGTTTTTTTTTATGCCGACACTCTTTTGGCTCCCTCGAACGTGGGCCATGATCAAGCGAACTGTACTGTAAATGTACTTATTTTCATCTGCATAAATTTTCAATGTTTTTGAATATGAGGATTAAGTAATCGTTTCACTTCTTACACATTTCCTATTAAACCTGTATTAATGTACGATTTCACTAGATATTTTCACGGGCTTCTTTACCATCAGCTAAATAAGAAAAATAGAAAAACAACCAAGTCAAGTGAATTTACAATATATAGGAAGAATTGTAGTCATAATTGGAATCTTGCTAGCAAATTTTACTCCAATTTTATGGTTAGAAAAACCGAACAGTAACCCAACACGACCATGCCAAAAACATCGAAGCATCTGCAGCGCCGCCAATTGAGTAATTCAGCTGCGACATGCAATGATGCGAACTGACTGCAGACCATTTCATATCTTGTTTCCCTCTGTTCACTTTTGGATGGTCAAGGTCGTGATGTTCGCTCTGAGAAAGGCATCACCATATCTTTTCGAGCGCCCCACCTTACAGCCGAGGGGCACAGCGAAAAATGGTCTTTTTTTCAACTCCCTAATCATAGGGCATGCTCAACCATCACATAGCCCTGGTGTAACGGACAATCCATCGATACATTTGTAGTCGTATCAGCCATTTTTTTTTTGAGGGGGGGGGGGTCATGTACACGAACAGCAGAAGAACGGAATAAGGCAGCACGACAGAATATAATTTAATGTTAACAACAAACATAAGCCCAAACTTGTCTTGACACAGTCTGAAATTGAAAAAAAAATGATGTACCATATTCTCCCGTTCGCCATGCAAACATAAAGAAAGCTGAAACATACCTACGGCCGATGATTTAACTCACTAAAGAGCAGAAGTATTTCCGAACATTTTCAGATAAAGATAGAAATTATGAGTTTTTATCAGCAACCCTCGGTGCAATCTTTATAGATGTAATCGATAAGTTATTTGTGGGCATTGGTAAGCTATTATTTGTATGTGAGATTCTATTCTTTTTAATCTTTTGCTTTCCTGGCATAAATAAACAAAGCTTTAAGTCTTGTACTTATGTGTCTTGATAATGTGACAAGCTAATTTACAGCAACGGTCTGATCACCAAAAGGCTATAGCAAGGTCTTTAATCTTATTGTCTCGACATTCCATTGATCTGAAGAATCCACGGGGAAATAAAAAACTAAATGAATTGCCTATACGCATCTGAGATTGTTAACTTCTGGCAGTGTTACTGCGACTTCAGTTACTGACACGAACGGATCTATATTGATATATCGGTACTAGAGGCCCGGTCATGTCATAGGAAAAAAAGTTACAACTTGTTGCAGATTGTAATTAAAACAAATTGGCGCCCTGAATTTAACTGGATTTATCTTTATATACAAACCATCTGTTTAATCAATCTGTCATGCATTTAAACAATGCTAGACAACTGTTAATATTAATTCTGTTCTATGAACGCAGCAACTAAGACGCAAACATCTTATTTTCACAAGAGATGGGAATCAGCTGTAAATTAAGGACTCACGAGCCTTTATATGCTGGAACAGGTCACCCAGCGCCTTTTAAGTGTAAGAATATCAAGTATCCGCTGCTTCATACTAGTCCTGAAGAAAAATTAGAAGTTGTGAATATTGGTGGGAAACAGGCAACGGCAATATGCGCAGGGAAGCCGTGAATGTTGCGGCGGGAATATAAATGTTAATCCTTTTTTCCCAAATTAACCTTTTTGTTCAACGAAATTTATTTATTTGAAAATCTAAAAGCCATTTGACAGAAAAAAACACGTGGGATTATTCTCACTAACATATACAGGGTCAGGAGTAAGAGGCATTGCAGTATAACGGTATCCAAAAACGAAATAACAATAAAATCATATAAAAAAGGCTACAAACTTATGTCACTTATAAGGTACTGACCTTTGTATGTTTATCAGTACTTCCGTTCTGATCTAATGTCAATTATGTTTGTTCCATCTATCACCACAGGGTCTCTTTTTAAAGTTTTGTACTGGTGAATGACAATACTGTGTGACTCAGCATATTTGTTTTTGTTTGTTTGGTTGTTTTTTTTTTTTTGTTTTTTTTTTAATTTTTGAACACGGAACAACCGGGTCTCGAACCAGGAACCTTCGGCACAACCCACCTGTTAAACCAAAGATGGGAAACAAACAAATCCACTGTATCAAATTCCCATCCATCTTTCTTTCTTTCTTTCTTTCTTTCTTTCTTTCTTTCTTTCTTTCTTTCTTTCTTTCTTTCTTTCTTTCTTTCTCTTCTTTCTTTTTTCTTTCTGTCTTTCTTTCTTTCTTTCTCTTCTCTCTTTCTTTTTTTCTGTCCCTTTTCTTTTTTTTCAATGGTTCAATGGAGGTACGTATCCGTTGATGTCATAATCGACACGCATCATTGAATTGCATTCAATCCAATACAATTAACGCACCGCAATCGGAGTTATCCACCCAATATATATATATATATATATATATATATATATATATATATATATATATATACATATACATATACATATATATATATATGTATATATATATATATATATATATATATATATATATATATATATATATATATATATATATATATATATATACATATATTAGTGCTGATGGTTGCTGGTTCGAGACTCGGCCGTTCCGTGATCACAAAACATCTATATTTTTGGTTCTCCTTTGATGCTGTAGGACTTGCATATGTACAGTCTCAGATCTGGGACAATTTCGAACACAGTACTTCATTTGTACTTGAATAAGTACAATGAACGGGACCGTGTCGATTATGGCATTCACACATATCTGCTTCCATTGAATCATTCTTTTTATTAGAAATGGGGATTTTTGTACAGTTGGCTTGTGTATTTCAAGGTGATTGGTGCTGAATAATAATAATAATAATAATAATAATAATAATAATAATAATAATAATAATAATAATAAAAAAAATAATATATATATAAACATATATATATATATATACATACATACATGTTTGTGTGTGTGTGTGTGTGTGTGTGTGTGTGTGTGTATTTGATGACGGAACAGCCAAGTATGTCACACAAAACTATTTATACCAGTTTTGCCCATAAAATTAGACATTTATCTGCTTGACGACACCATGTTTATTTGTAGAATAGCCTTATATATGAGAGGCAACGAGTTCAAAAGTTTAAGAGCTGACATTTTGGTTTATTTCTTTATGATAGCGATGATGTGCTTAACTGAAGAAATGCAAAGCTTTTCATATATACGTATGTTAAAGTGTTTTCAATTTATATCTAAAATCACGTTGATAACTTTTGTTGCTCTTGTATTCCTGTCAGGTTACAGTGATTGATGTTTTGACAAATTTGAACTTTTCACAAAAATCCTGAATATCCAACAGTTAAATTTGCCCTGAAGGTCCTTGAAAATAAGGGGAGTATTACCTGTCGACTGCCAAATAATTTTCCCTGACCATGCTGAAACTGATTTGTGACGTATAAATTATAATTCACTGCCATATGTCCCAGATTATGAACTGCTACTCGCAGATAATACGGTGATTTTTTTGTAATGCACATAACTCTTACCGTAATGCGCTTTTCTGTGAAATCCTAATCTTTTTCAACTTAATATTTTAGTCCACAGCTAATATTTTAGCCATAGAGAATCCATGATAAACCATGAATCTGGGGTAAGGTGTTGTCACTTGACGATGGATTTTGGAGTTTTTGGAAGGCTTTGCAGAGCAAAAACTCCAAGATCCTCCAACAAGTGCTAACCCCTTATCCCATATTAAGGGTCTATCATTTTTCTCACGTAGTCCCCAATGTGTTTAGTACCCCCTACTAAAGTTGAATCCAGGAAGTTTTGCCTCCGTGTCTGCCATTTTGAGAAACATCATTATCTAAATGGAATTGCGTGGATAGTACAGTGCACAAAGGGTAAATCGGTCCTTATGCTTCATAAAAAGAGTTCCTTCCATAGTTTGTTTAAATTCGATCGTTATTTGACTGTATTTGAGAACATTTCCACACATTACGTTCACAATTAAATTAAATTGAGACACATGTTCTCAAAATAAGAACAAACAGTTTGCTTATAAACAGTCGTTGATCAGCTGATTCTCCATTGAGCTCATCTATAATGCAGGATTTCTGTGCATCAATAAGCTGATCCCGGAAAACTTCATTTATTATGCAGACCTTTTCCGTGTAACTCATCAATTCATATAAGGTTTTCAAGCACACTAAAGACTTTATAATGCAGAATTTTCATTCTTCTAACAGGTGCAAAAGGCTGTGTAGGATACTGAAAAGTCTTATTGATGATTTATCTTAAATCTAAATAGCTTCCACTCGCGCTAACGTAGGCAAAATAATCAGGTGGTAAAATGTAAACAAATCGCCTGCTTATCTAGTCAAAAACGATTTAATCATATGACTGAAAATAGTGCGTGCAACAGTCATAAAAGGACGCAGCTTTTCCTTTCGCAATTAGTAACTGTTAATTGTTGTTGCCACCCGGTTCTAACTGGGATAAGCTATCTGAAATAACCTATAGGTACGTGAAAAATAAATATCCAATAATAGTGGATAGAAAAATAAAAATTTGGTAAAATATGTTAAAAAAATCTTCTTCCACATTGGCATTTATTGTATTAAACTTCGATTTTTTTGGTTTGCATCAATACCGTTCAGTCTCGAAGTCTCGTAGGCCCAATGACAATTTTTAGACTAGTGTACCTAATGTTCTACGAATAACTTGAACTACAGTACAGAATTTATGAACACATGTTTTGATGTTCAATATGTCAAAAAAATGTATAAACAGGAAACTTCATTCAAAGAATTGATCATGCAATTTGGCCCAATTGCAAAGGGGTGGAAGGATGTATACACTAGACTCCAGACAATCAATAGCGGGTCTTGCTCTTCAACACTGGTGACTCTCAACTACAGTATAGCTTGCTGACGGATTTCCATGAAACAGAAAAAGACTCGGCTATTTATCACAAGACAAACTAGAACGCCTCCAATATTGATCTACTTTACAGTATAAACCCGTTTATAATTTTGATTTTACATACATTAAAAAAATAAGTGCCACGTGATCAAATGGATGACTTTGCTTGCAAATTGTTCCAAACCTCAGTAAAATGTTCATATTCATTTAAAATAATGCAAACACACACACACACACACACACACACACACACACATATATATATATATATATATATATATATATATATATACATATATATATATATATATATATATATATATATATATATATATATATATATAAAATTTGTCACGTAACAGTTAGGGTAAATGAAGTCCTAGTAGTCGGTGGTATGGTAAACAGGAGTCATGCGAATTGGTCATTATACATACGCCATGGACACACAGCTTTGGTGTAACATTTAGCATTCGTTCTGATCACGACATAGGCAGGCTGACTAAATACGACACACATGGTTGAAGCAAGAACCGTTAAAATACATAGCGTTGGCATGACTTCCGCCCAAAGCATGGGTCTTAATTTGGTGTGGTTACATAAAGGATGATTTGACACAATTTCTACCCATACATTTGCCCCGGCTCTTGACACTTATATTTTTCATGAATATTAGTCCATTTATTCACCAGAAAGAGTATTATGCTTTTTGGATGAAAGTTCGACTCTGGCATATGAGCGTACGCTGTGTTCAGATAATAAACGTACCGAGCCTGTGAAATGCAGTTCAAACTTGAACTGTATTTGAGATCTTCAGTCTGGAGTACAGATGGCGCTTTGGTATCATAAATGCAGCTATAGTCACGGTTTTGTGTAAGTACAGCACACATCACATAATCGCACGTACAAACTTGTGGTTCTTAGGAGTCCTTCGTTTTCCTCTTCCATAACGATACGGTATGTTGTGTATGCCTGCATCAATGCCATGGAAAGTAACTCAAAATTAATGTATGGCTTATTACACAATCCCTACATGACACAAATGAGATTAAGGGTACATTTAATTCTTTGGTGTAAATATGGAAATGGGATCTATGATACTAAATAATAGTAAATTTAAAACAGAACAATATATAAAACAAAGTTGAAACAACCAATAATTACATTTCATGCCTTTTTCGACTTCTGTCGTTAGCAACCGAAACTAGGAAGATCCCTGAGAGAGAGAGGGAGGGAGAGAGAGAGAGAGAGAGAGAGAGAGAGAGAGAGAGAGAGAGAGAGAGAGAGAGAGAGAGAGAGAGAGAGAGAGAGAGAGAGAGAATCTTTGCCTGGTATTAAGTTGAATTTTGTGGAGGGGGCTTATTTTCATTAACATATTTATTTTTACTGGATAGCCCTGCAGTGTAATGATAAACTAATACAACGGGTTCTCCAGGCATCATTTCCAGCCTTATGTAATGTCTGCTGATGGAACAGAAGGGGGGAGGTATTGTTTTAGGAATCGTTTTTTTCCGCCTCGTGCATTTATTCTTCTTTTTCTTGTGTTTCTTCAACGCTTTTAATATTCATGCAATATGTCTTGAAAAAGTCAATGGAACGTCATTAAACCTGT